>JAJGRW010001380.1:44305-60759 GCA_025461045.1 Carex parvula | reverse complement strand
CCTATCGAATTGCTTCAAACGACGAATCCAAACCGTTGAAATTCTTCTATTTTATGAGTGATGCGTCTACATGTGAAAATTTTAAAGTTTTTGAATTAATTTAGTATAAAGTCAAGTGGTCAAAATTAGAAGGTTTATAAATTAATTTTAATGCATTCATTTTTTGGATGCCTTTTGCCCACTTGACTCTATACAAAATTATTTTAAAATTTCGCATGTAGACGCATCACTTCTAAGGTAGAAGGATTTCAACGGTTTGGATTTGTCGTTTGAAGCTAATCCAATAGATTTTAGAGTTGAGTTCACAAGGGGTTTGTTGAACTTAGGAACACCCTAGTTCTACTCTATATATATATATATATATAAAGAATACGTTGAGCACTTCAGATCGACTATTTGAATTTTTAAATTACAACATCAAACTGATAGTATATAAGTTTTGGCCATACCGCTATGATCTTAGCCAATCTCATATAAAATCCGACATAATATATATATATATATATATATATATATATATTATGTACAAGAAATAAACGACTATCAAGAGATTAATTACTGAAAAACAAGTTTAATGATGAACTCATTTTATTTGTAAGAATGAGACGAGAATTTCTAGCGAAAATATTTTGAACCGACATACACATCAATAGATATATACGTATGAGATACTAATTAAGTGAACAGTTAATTAATTTTAAAAAAAAATCAGAGGCAGCAAAACTAAAACGGAAACATTGCAGAAACCGTCCGTTAATACTAGGATTAGTATAGTAGCTAATTACTAATTAACTATCTGCACCTTGCATTTCTTCCGGGCCCGCCATAGTAAAAGTAGTTTCCCCATTCACGGTTGCTGCCACCTCTAATGTCGTAACAATTCGGATGGTCAGCTACGAGTCTTGGAGCGGACAGCGGGATCAGATTGTTGTCCCAGTCAACAACCTGGAGGTTGCGAAAATAGGCAACCCTGTTTGGACCTTCGCCTGGGAAGCGGCCGCTACCCATCTGGGTCCACGAGTGGCCCCCATCCGGTCGCGTGTTGACGACTTCGCCTCCAAATTGCACCATGGTGGCAGGAGCTGCCAAGTGGGTGAAAAGAAAAGAGGGCCAGTACCCGACTAAGACCCCTGATCCTAACTCGAGCCACCAGTGGCCGTGCTTTGGATCCTTCCAGATAAGAATGGTTATATCGTACTGTTTGCCTTTGTCGACGGAAGTAGGATCAATGGCAGCGCCGATGACAATCTTGTTGTTGGTCTGAACGAATCCGGCACAGTAGAGATTGTAGCAACCCGTTGACTGGTACGCATCATTCTACGTACATGCATGGATGCACAAATTAAGTATGATCAGTAAGTAAATGCCCGATCGCATATATGAATGGAGTCAGTCAGTGTAACAAAAGAAGTAGAGAGAGAGTGAGGGGCATATATGGTCATACGTACAGTCCAGTATGTGAAGAATCTTGGTCGCTCATCCCCAAACAGCTGCGGGCTTACCTATTAATTATATGCAGTATCAATTAATTCATATCAAATAAACAAACAATCTGCAATCTTGTTATCCATGAAATATATATATACCAACAATTTACAACATAAACTTTGTATTGCTGAAGCTAGCTATGTCGCCTATATATAGGACTATAAACATATATTGGGCATATCAAGATTATTTTGACAATCTTAATAATGTATAATTTATTGAAAAATTAAAAAAAGTTAATTTATAGGTATTTTGTTGGGCATATAAATAAGGTAACAATCAAGTTTTATATTACTAAAGTATAGTTTAATGAAGCATCAAGGATCATTAAATACAATGTCGAAAATTCATATTACTTGATATACGTGTGAAATATGTGGATAATATATATCATTCCTATAATGTTGAATTTAAATATACATATTATTTTTTTAAGATTATTAAAATAAATAATTGTCTAGCGATGAAAGATTTATAAAATAAAGAGACCGGACCTTATTTTTATTTTTATGTTTTTGATAAAATCTGTATGAACGAACTAGAAAATGGCAACATATTATATGTTGTGCATCTGAGTATAAAAGAGGTGGAGCGACAGAGAATGCATTGAGCAAAGAAAGGGACAGACATAAGACGGTCTTCACAAAAACAACAAAATTAATGTCAAACAAGGGAAATAGAAGATGGGACAAATGAATGGGTTTTAATTGTAAGGTGACAAATGACTGAATGAATGTTGAAGGGATATTTTATAAAAAGAGAAAATATATGTCAGCAAGCTAAGTGAAGGCTGCATCGCAGCAGCATGCATATGTTTCAGTCTGACCTGATCATCTGATCTGGGGACCGCACCGAGCTGTCGCATATATAATTGACTTGAGAATTGACATCAATAAATTAAATTTGTTCATTTTCATTCTACTATTTATAAATGAAAATATCAAAATGAAATGAATAAATGTATGTATATATATACCTGCCAGCCGGCCTCGATGGTGTTGAG
Source organism: Carex parvula (assembly GCA_025461045.1). Lineage (NCBI taxonomy): Eukaryota > Viridiplantae > Streptophyta > Magnoliopsida > Poales > Cyperaceae > Carex > Carex parvula. Next base: position 58,268 of record JAJGRW010001380.1, on the reverse strand, counting down.
ATCGTTGCCGGAGGCGAAGGAGCCGGAGAGGAGCCACATCTGTGACAGGCTGAACTCCGCTGACGTGGCCACCTCTGGGGCCCACACGCTCAAGCTTCCCTTCGCCCCGTAGTACTTGTGGGGCCCTGTCGCATACCCCACTGCATGCTGTACTTAGTAATTAACGACCGTATTAGTTACGAGCTATTGTAAATGTGTAATATCATTAATTCATTTTATTTATTTATTTATTATTTTCCTTCCTATATAATTAATCTAAGTGTATCTATCTAACATTCTAACCTGTCATCATTAATTAATTCATTATTTTCATTAATTTGGTAGATATTAATTTAGCCAGCTAGCAAGCCGACATTTTTATTAATATCCAAAGTTTAATAGAAATTATTATTTATGCCCAGATTCCCAGATTTTCACCACAAATGTCCAAACCGGTCACAAAATAGCCGGCTTACTCCTTTTTTTATTTTATTTTATTTTTTTATTTTAGAGAGACACTATAAAAATCAAAATATTGAAATCTAACACTAAAAATTTAATTTTTTTGTTTAAATTATTTGTTAGATTACTTCTTTTGATGTATAATTAGCATATTTATACTAAAATACGCTAGATTACTTGAAATTATGTTGAATTACACTATATTACAATAAAAATATGTTGAATTATACTAAATTACGTTACATTACAATAACTTCGCTAATTACGCTAAACTACACAAAATTACGCTAAAGTAGACCAATTTTGCTCATCTTTCGTGAATCATAAAAAATAATAAAAAAATTCAAAAAATAGTAAAAATTGATATTCTACAAGTTCATTATGTAACTAATTTACTGAGCTACTTGGATTGAATAATAGAAACGAAAATCTTAATCGGAAACTTCAACTCAAGTTTTGAGGCTCTTCCTTTTGTTTTTTGGCAATTATGAATTTCAAAAAACGACATAGTGGTCACTGACGCATGCGTATTTTCGCAAGCTTTCCGAAAAGTGGTCATTTGCTGAAATCGGACACTCGAGCGCCATTTTATGACTGTTTGAAGTTTCGTTGTCGTTTTTCGCCTTTTCAGTAAAGATATCGTCCCTATTCATATGTAATACAGCGTAATTTATCATATTCTAGCGTAATGTAATGTAATTTAGTGTAATTTAAATTAATATAGTATAATTCAACAAAATTTCAAGTAATCTAACGTATTTTAGTATAAATATGCTAATTATATATCAAAAGAAGTAATCTAACAAATAATTTAAACAAAAAAATTTAAATTTTCAGTGTTAGATTTCATTATTTTGCTCTTCATAGTGTCTCTAAAAAAAAAGGAGTAAACCGACTACAAAATGGCCGGTTTACTAGATGAGTAAACCGGCTATTTTGTAGCTGGCTTGAGCATTTTTGACGAAATCTAATAATCTGAGCGTAAATAATAATTTTTATCAAACTTTGGATATTAATAAAAATGTCGGGCTAGTAACCTAACCACCCAGTCTGTCTGCCTGTAGACTGAGTCTGACTCTTGTTTATTATTATTATTACTGTATTATATATATGTAGCAAGATCGGAAAAAATGTACCCGGTCAGATCTTGTTACTTTTGAAAAGGAGTCCTGCTGCTGCTGCACTATTATATAATATTACTTTTAAAATGAACCTTGCCTTGATTTCTGTGTCTTTTACCTGCTCCTTGTTAAGATACCACCACGGATTGTTTCGCATCGCCCATTTTTTTTGCCTCATATTTTCGCCTTCCTAGTTCCTATTGCTATATATGTTGGCAATCCCAAATTTATTTTGTTTTTTAGCGAAGCAAAACGTCTTTAATTTGATATTCATATTCATTTAGCAGTTCCAACTAAATGCCTGCGTGACTACGAGGTTGGCTATGCTCGTAGTGATATGATTAGATTAAGATCTTGGTACTATTAGTTTATTTTTGCATTTATTTTTGTTATTTCAAAGTTTAAATAATTAATCTGAAGTGTTTAGCATGTTGTTCATATTAAAATATATTCGGAGATCAAATTTTATATATATTTTTCTAAATTTACTATCTTTTTAGAAATTTGAAAATCACTATTTTAATAATAATTAAAATTATAAAAATAAAATAAAAATTATGAAAATATTGATTTTCAAAATTCTACATAAAATAGTAAAAAATAAAAAAAAATGTAAAATTTGGTCTCCAAGCACATTTCAATATGATGAACTTGTTAAGTATTTCAAATTGACTCTTTCAATTTTGGAATCACCAAAACGAACTGGTAGTATCAAGACTTTGGTCATACCACTATGAGCTTAGCCAAGCACGTGTGACTATATAATATTTATTTTTTGATAAGTACAAAAAAATAGTATATCTCAATACATGCATTTAATTTGGATATTTTGACAATATTGTATCAGGCATTCATAGTTCATCCTAAATCAGAGGCGGAATCAGACTTTCAAAATATAAAAATTATACGTGAATGGAGATCAATCATGTAAAAGTTCCATACTGAGTATGAGGATCAATTTTACAGTATCCATAACATTTTATTCTTATTATATAAAAAATAATGCATAAATACGACAATTTTGAAAATTAATAGAGGTAAATTTATTTCATTGGATACATGTGCATCAGTGCATCAGTCCTTGTCCTAAATACATACGTTATAATAATAAGATATGTATGCATTTTAAAAGTAATGAGCACTAAATGTAATATTGACTATTGTAAATCTACTTTATTGTTTGTCATATTAAATATTTAAGTTTTATACATATGAAAATTGAAATACAATTACGACGATGAAAAATACTATAACGAAATTATAAAAAAAAACACTATATAAATACTCCATTAATTGCAGTCTAGGTCTTGGTCCTTGCAATGAGGCTTACTTAATTCTGTGGTTTTATCTTATATTTATGGTTATCATTAAACAACTTGCTTTGGAAAACGATTCATCTAGAAGATCAAGTGAAATATAGGGGACAAATATCCTCTCATTACTGTAAAAGATTCCCTTCATTTTACGGTTTGAGATTAACTCCCAGCCGCTTTGGAATTCGGGCTGACGGAGGATCAGTATTATTGAACTTTGAGATTCGTGCCAATTTAAAAAAGAACGGTCCAGATTAAGTAATTGTAAAGGATTCCCTATTACGGTAGGGGGGAAGATCTGAATTCAAATATAAGTGTATGGTAATAGGGTATGGTATTGCTTTTGTCTTTTTACGCATAGATTCCTACGTAAACTAGTATACTTGCAAGCAGCCAAAATTCCGAAACTTCTTGCATTTTGTTTTTTTCTTGCACTATGCAAACAATCTTTTTTTTTTTTGAGGATACAAACAATCTAACTGACTGACTAAATTTGGTGAGGATCCTAATTTACCGGAAGCAATTTTTTTTAAAAGGAAGGGACAAAAAAGGGAAAAATAAAAAAGTAAACTAAGGTCTGTTCCATTAGATATTAATAATGAGTTGTAACATCAGTGTCATTTCAGCCTATATAACACCAACTTCAAAACCTATCAAATTGATTTCAAACAGTGAATCCAAACCGTTCAAACCGATCTAATTCATTAGTTGTGCGTTGACATACAAAATTTATAATTTTTTGAATTTATTTAGTATCAATCAAGCGGTCAAATGTGTGAGTTTTTAAGTTAATTTTAATACATTTATTTTTCAACATTTTTTACCGCTTGATTTGATACTAAAATAATTCGAAAATATAAAAAAAATTGCATGTAAACGCATCACTCATAAAGTAAATCGGTTTGAATGGTTTGGATTAGTTGTTTAAAGTCTATTCAATCAATTTTGAAGTTAGTGTGTCATATGACACTGATGTTATACTAGCATGACTCATTAATAATTAATGACATTATGGTTAAAAATACGAAGATGAAGTGAACATATATATGTATAATGAATGGGCTTACTTGTAAAAGAGGCTTCAACCGACTAATTATTCTAGTTTATCAAGGACTAAACAACAAAAATATTTATTGTTAATTGTCTGAAATAAATAAAAAAGCATGTAAGTTTATGCATCTTAGTTGAAAATGCATCTAAATTAGTTGAATGCAGAAGAACATATTACTACGTACCTCATGACCGGTGGTTGTAGAGGCACGGCGGACGACGGGTTTCCTACCAAACCTGGCGATGGAATCGGCTCTGATGACATCCTCTTTGCGAGTTCTTCGGATCGGGATGGTCCCTTGCGGGCACTCCTCACCGGATTTCCTCCACTCTTGGAACATATAATTGTACCAAATCTCACTCTCTCTACTTGTGTTGTGTCCTTTCGGTCTCTCCGGCTCCTCCTTTCATTTGCAAAATTTTGACAACAATATTATAAAAATCAATAATGTCCGAGCCTAGTATTAGTAAGAAAGAAATTAAAATTAAAAATGGGCGTACGCACCAAGGGTTTTTGCCCCCTCAACATGGGGTGATCAAACGCTGGTTGTAGATGAGAAGGTACACAGTCTATGGTGTCACCATCCGGACTCTGTGCAATTAATTCATAATGCATGTCGATATCAATATACAATAATGTAAATATATAAAAAGGGAGGAATGCCAAAGGAGAAACCAAATTAACAAAATGCATTAGTTTATGTAAAATATATATAAATGCCTTGATGGTCTTCAAGTAAGGCTTATTGAGCCTCCTCAGGTTAAACCTGATCCTCTTAAATTCACTGGAAGCATTAGCAGTAGAGGTGGTAATGTTAGGTGTGGACGCATTGACGGCGTCAAGCTGTTGGAATAAAAACAGGGTAAAAACAAGAGAGGAATAGAAAGTAATGATTGGGTGTAGATGCAAATGGAAATGCGAAGGTGGCAATGGCAATGGTTTCGGGAAGCAGTGGCAGCTAGAAGCCATAAGAGATAATGGTTTCGGGAAGCAGTGGCAGCTAGAAGCCATAAGAGATAGAATTAATTAATATAGGAAGGATCGAGTATTTTTGATTTGATTTGATTTAGTTTAGTTTCGTTTTGTTTTGTATGAAAGAAAGAGAAAGAGAGAGAGAAAAAGAGGAAGAGGTGTGTGACCGAGTGTCGTCTGTATCTGCTCTGGGCACATTAATTGGTTATATTTGGCCTCTTCCTCCCTAGTTCCTGTCACTTTCCCTTCCCAAAAGTTCCCTTCCCTTTCATAGTTAGTTCCACCTCCTTTGTTTATTTTGAAGAGGCAAATAAATTGAATGTTTTGTATTATTTTGCAATTTGCAAAGAGAAATATATATTAAAATAAGGCTGATATGATATCTAAGTGGGTGGAAACTTTGCGGATGGATGCCTCCCTGTCCCTGATTGTTTGTACAATTGTGGGGACGGGATAGGATAGGAGCATAGTGACAAGATTCGCGTATAATTTGTGTATAATTCGTTTTTTTTATGTTACCGAACTGAATTCTGAATAAAATGCAGGAAAACATATAATACGTTTTATTTGCAAATAAAACGCGAGTTGACGAATTATTCGCGATAAAAACGCGAACTTTTTTACAATTTTTTTTCTACAGTTTTTTTGGTTTTTTTTTTTACTTCTTTGTTGTACCCGAATCATTATCAAATTATACCCGAATTATATCTAAATTACGAACTTTTGACTTAGCCGAACCGAATCCGAACTATTGATTTGTCACTGTGGATAAGAGCAAGTTAAGATTCTAAACAAGCCATGCTGGTGCTGTAAATCTGCCATGCACTGCTCTTTGCTCGCTAGAAAAGTCGAAAGAGAAATAAAAACAAAAAAGAGTTAGGAATATGTCACCAAGATGGAAATTTTAAAAAGTACTGTGTTTTTGTACCTCGCTCTTATGTCAAACCACGTGCTATGTCCTACCTCATTTAATTATTTTTAATCTTTCTTCACTAATCCTTCCCAACGGGCCTGGCGGCCTGGCGGCCTGGCCCTTTACTCTATAACGTATGATTAAATAATTAAGTAGGTGCATTACATTTCTTGTTCATGCATTCTCAATTTTTTTTTTTTTATACATTTTAAATAGACTTTGGAAGCTTTAGGTTTGATAGTTTTTATAGCGTCACTAGTTATGAATTAAGGTTACAATAAGACATTTATATTGCACCGTCAGATATGTATTTAAACTAAATTGGGATTTAATTAGTTGACTCAAGTCATATGCAAAGAGTAATTTAATCTCTCAATGCTACATATTTTTTATTCACTCCGAGTCTACCTTCAATTATTCTGAGTCTTATTATCTTACCGAATACAAGTTTCTAAGCAAAAATATAGTTTTCATCCACACCTTCTCATTTTGGATTATTTTAATTTGCTTCTATTATTTGTTTTTACAATTTTCAGCTTTGCTTTTGTTTCAAGCAAAAACCGAGGCTCAATCACATTGTGTATTATTTTTTTTAAAACAAAAATGTAAAATAGGATTTAGATCAAAACTTCAACTTTGGTTACAACAACAAATCAACAAACAAATAAGAACTAGATTATTTTTTTTTTCAAAAAAAAAAAATCCACAACTTCTCAATCCATGTTGTCCAACGAGTCCATCTTGATTAAACATATATTACCACCTCAATATATATGAAAAGGATATTGCTTTCTTGGATTAAAACATTGCAATATATGTTGCAACCTCCTGACTCTTTGATTGAATATCGGATAATCTTTACTTTATGAGACTTTAGATAATGTTAATAATTACTAGATATATAAAATATAATATTTGAATAAAAAAACGTTATGTAGGATAGCTTTCGTGATAGTTTTTTTTTTTAGCATTTTCATGATAACATGATTATCGCTATTTAGAACCTTCGCCAGGAGGAAAAAAATTATACTCTTATAAATATTTTGTGTCTATTTCTGATCGAAATCCTGAATCCGTCCTTGAACACAGGTTTATTTTATTAGAAATATGAATAATATATAAAAAAGGTTCATGGAAAGATATTTGTCAATTATCGGGTTTATTGGTATGTTGTATTTGAAATTTTAGATTCCGGAAACAAATTGTAGTAATTGAATATTGATATAAATAGTCTATATTTTCTTAGTCTTTACAAAAAAAATTATAGAAAAATTGTTCTGGTCGAAAATATAATCTATTTGCATTATATACAAAAAAATAACTTTTCTGCATGTTCTTTGGGAGTTTCAAATTTATAAAAGAGGAATATAAAATATTATGCACAGTAATTTTTATCCGGCAAAATATATCTACAAAAAGAGTTGGAACTTTAGCAAGTCAGTAGTTGGTTTAGTGGCACTGGCTAAGTGGCAAGTAACAATTGTCAAGTTTGATTCCAGCTGGAATCAGTACCTGTTGCCTGATCGGCACCTCACGCCAGATTCCTTTGTCGCAACAAGCGGACTACAGTCTACAGCGCGCGACGTATTCTCCGTAGTAAACACATTAACAGCGTTTCCGAGGCGTGTGAGTATGTGACAGGTGTGGCCGTGTCAGTTTAACGAGTGTCGCGGATGTTTTCGTGTCGGTACACAGTGATTTTTAGCTATAATATACTGTTTGGAAGGCTAATAAATAGATCGATATTGTGACGCCAAATGGGCTGAGACATTCAAGACCCCAAATACATCATCTTATTCTCTGCCGGGCCATGCATGCGCTTTCTGCTCAAACCTATATGATTCCCAATTTCCCTTCCCTTCCCTAATTAGTACCGGGCCAATGAGCCATGCCATCCAAAGCAAGTTATTCGTTTCCAATTTAACCAAACCCAATAACATTGTTCATCCCAATTACAGTCGACATTTTTATTAATATCCAAAGTTTAATAGAAATTAATTAATATACTCAGATCTCCCGAGTATTTATAAAAATACCCATGCCGGTCATTTTCTGACCGGTATTCTATTTATTTAAATACCAACTATTAAATGACTGGTACCTTGCTTATTTAATTACTAGCTATTAAATGGCCGGTACCCTTAATTTTTTTTTTGCTGTTTTACACCCTATAAAATACCTATATTTTTCTCTCTCTCTCTCCCCTTCACAACTTACTCAACTCACAAAAGAGAAAGGGAGGAATGGACTGAGAGAAAGAGAAGATTTTTGAGGTGAAAAAGCCCATATTTGAAGGGGCCAAAATGATGAACAATAGCAACTGAGGTAAGTCGTCCTATCGTTGCATAGCGAGAGGAGGGTCAATTAGTAATCGAGGTAAAAATGAGCGAAAAAAGTACAAGTGTCCATTATGCCCTGATAAAAAGACATGTCAATCATTCATACAGCCGGAATTTTTTAGTTACGAAATTTCAGACGATAACTTTGTGGAAAACCTCTACGGCTGTGGTTTGAAAAAAAAGAAGGATGATCCAGAGGCTCTAATATCGGACGATGAGTTTGTTCTGTGTACTTATATTGGTAAGGCTACCACTTCGTCGGTTGTGACTGATCCAGGTCCGACAAAATCGGCTCATTCTAAGAAGTAGTATTAGTAGGGTTTAAAATTTGGATGCATTTGAGCTGGGTTCTAAGAAGTAGTATTATTGTAGTTGGATGAATTAGGTTGTAAATTTTTTGAGTTTCTTTAGTATCTATTTTGTAGACTTTATTTCATCAATTCAGAGTTTGTTTAGACTTAATGTGTTTGTGCTTTATTAATTAAATTAGAATTACTTTTTATTTAGTAGTCACGTGTTATTTCTTTTAAAAATGAAGGCGTGAGAAAGAATTCAGAGTCACAATTAAATTCGCATTCAAGTCAGACTTGCATCACAAATCGCAAATAAAAAAGAGTCTCATAGCCAATTCAGAGGCACAATTAAATTCGCAGCCAATTCAGAGTCTCGTACAAAAAAGTAAAGTACACAAATTGCAAATAAAAACGACCACATTTGCAAATAAAGTCCACATAAATTGCAAATAAAAAAGTTCTGAAAGCAGCATCTAAATAAACAAGTTCATAACATGCATATAAATCACCTATTACTACCACGCCTAAAATTAAATCCGCGAAACAAACTAGTTTCAGAAGATGACCTACCATATGACTTTGCTTACCTACCAGATTGCTCTGCTTGGGTTCTAGATGGCCCTACTTGGCTCCCAGATGGCCTTGCTTGGCTTCCAGATGCCCTTGTTGTACGCCTACTAGTTGACCTCCTAGGTTGGCTTCCAGATGGCTCTCCTTGCACCCCAACCGCCTCTCCTCCTATGGCAATTGCCTCTCCAATTGCTTCTGCAAACATAGCAGATGCATCTAAACGGCTTGTCGCCTGTGCTACGCCGTGACCCTCCGGACCCACTTGCCTTTGCCATAACTCGCTCATTTTCTGCCGCAGTTGTTGTGTTTCTTGCATCTGCATTTGCATTTATTACTTAGTAAGTTGGTATAATTGGAAAGAAATATAATTTTGGATGAATGTTACATACCTCTCCGTTGCCTATCAGTAGTGGAACGGCGAGGCTGATACCTTCGCCTCCCAATCCTAATCCAACCCTTGCTCGGAAGAATTCTTGCTTCAGTATTAGCAGACCATTCTAGCATATTGCCAATGAGAACAAACACCCACACCAAGTACTTTCAAGATAGTTCACAGTATACCAGTCTGCAACAAATTGGTCATCACACCAGTTTCTATCACGACAAACAACTAAGAGATGAGCGCACGGAATATAAGTTAATTGGATACCTCTGCAAGTATATTCCATTTGGTTGTCGGGACCGCGTGTCACAATGTACACAAACTCCTTGTGAGTAAGTTCCATATTGCCTATGTCGCTACGGGTGCAAGGAACGTACTCATTTAGGGATGAAACTTGGTACTGACCTTGGCCGTGCGTATAATGCACCAAATGCATTCTTGCAGCTTTCTCCCAATGTTTTCTGATCTTTTGCAAAACCCGGTCGGAAAGAACCTTCTTTTTGTCTTTTAATTCCATTGCTTGCTGTCACCGCTGAACAAACCATTTGTTGCACTTGTAGAACGTATTCTCCACTATGGCAGCCACGGGCATTCTACAACTCATTCGGAAGACATTGTTGAGCTACTCGGAGCCGTTTGTTGTCATGATACAAAACTAGTGATGCTACGGTTCTTTGGGAAGTAAAGATGGTGTTTTACTTCCCGCTTATATCTCCATTTTCAAAGTTCAAATAGTCGATCCGAATTTCTCAACATGATTTCATATTAATATGTGCTTGGAGACCAAATTTTACATTTTTTGAAAATTGTTTACTATTTTTTTAGAATTTTTGAAAATCAGTGTTTTTTGAATTTTTTTATTTAATGAAAAGCTGTGATTTTCAAAAATTGTAAACAAATAGTAAAAAATTTCAAAAAATGTAAAATTTGATTTTCAAGCACATATCAATAGGAAAATTATGTTGAGAAGTTTGGATTGACTACTTGAACTTTGAAATGAAGATATGAGCGGGAAGTAAAACACCCTCTTGACTTCCCAAAGCACCGTAGCATCACTATATATATATATATATATATATATATATATATATATATAATCTGGCTAATATGCTACGCGTATATAAGGGCCCCTCCGTGCTACGGCTCATTTTTTTAGTTTTCAAAATCCTAACGGTCGATCCGAACCGTTCAACATGATCTCCATATGAATATGTACTTGCAAACCAAATTTTACATTTTTTAGAATTTTTTTACTATTTATTAAGCCACTTTGAAAATCGCTGATCCAATGGTCCAGAAAAGTTTACTGTTGTGTACAAATTAGTGTTTTTTCAAAGTGGCTTAATAAATAGTAAAAAAATTCTAAAAAATATAAAATTTGGTTTGCAAGTACATATTCATATGGAGATCGTGTTGAACGGTTCGGATCGACCGTTAGAATTTTGAAAACTCAAAAAGTGAGCCGTAGCACGGAGGGCCCTTATATACGCGTAGCACCGTAGCACTGTCATATATATATATGAGTTGGCTATGGTGCTATGCATAGCATAGAGGGCCTCCGTGCTACTGCTCAAAATTTGACTTTTCAAAATCTTAACGGCCGATCTGAACTGTTCAACATGATCTCCATATGAATATTTACTTGCGAATCAAATTTTACATTTTTTAGAATTTTTTTAGATAGGTAGAAAAACACTTGATCTGAATGGTACATAATTTTCAGATCAAGTGTTTTTCTACTTATCTAAAAAAATAGTAAAAAAAATTCTACAAAATGTAAAATTTGGTTTGCAAGTACATATTCATATGGAGATCATGCTGAACGGTTCGGATCGACCGTTAGGATTTTGAAAACTCAAATATTGAGCCGTAGCACGGAGTCCCTCTATGCTATGCATAGCACAGTAGCCAACTCCTATATATATATATATATTGAGTCGTAGCACGGAGGCCTCTATGCTACGCGTAGCACCGTAGCACTGTCCTATATATATATATGAGGAGGGTTCAAATGCACCATAATTTTTGTGCTCCAATATGCTCCACATCTTTTATCTCCGTTTTCAAAGTCCAAACAGTCGATCTGAACCACTCAACATGACCTTCATAATAAAATATGCTTGGATACCAAATTCTATATTTTTTAAAAAATATTTACTATTTTTTTAGATAGGTACAAAGTCACTTTTTTAAGGAGATTCTGGACCATCCGATAAAGTGATATTGTACCTATCTAAAAAAATAGTAAAAAAATTCTAAAAAATATAAAATTTGGTCTCCAAACATATTTTATAATGAAGATAATGTTGAACGGTTCGGATCGACTGTTCGGACTTTAAAAATAGAGATAAAGGATGTGGAGCATATTGAAGCACAAAAATTATGGTGCATTTGAACCCTCCTATATATATATATATATAGAGGAGGGTTAAAATGCACCCTCTTTTTGTGCTCCTAACGTGCACCCTCCCCTCATATCTTCATTTTCAAAGTTCAAATAGTCGATTCGAACCTTCCAACGTGTTCTTCATATTAAAATGTGCTTGGAGACCAAATTTTACATTTTTTGGAAATTTTTTACTATTTTTTCAGAATTTTTAAAAATCATCACTTTGCTGAATTTTTTATTATTGTTTAGTTTAATCAAAAATTCTGAAAAAATAGTAAAAAATTTCCAAAAATGTAAAATTTGGTCTCCAAGCACATTTTAATATGAAGAACACGTTGGAAGGTTCGAATCGACTATTTGAACTTTGAAAATGAAGATATAAGGGGAGGGTGCACGTTAGGAGCACAAAAGGGAGGGTGCATTTTAACCCTCCTCATATATATATATATATATATATATATATATATATATATATATATATAATTGAGCTATGGTGAGACGTGGAGTAAAACAAGTTTTTACTCCATGGCACTATATTTTCATTTTGAAAATTCAAACAACCGATCCGAACCGTTCAACATGTTCTCTATATTGAAATGTGCTTGGAGACCAAATTTTACATTTTTTGGAATTTTTTTTACTATTTATTAAGCCACTTTGAAAATCACTGATCCGGTGGTCCAGAAAATTTTACTGTTTTTACTGTTTGCAGTGGATCAGCGATTTTCAAAGTGGCTTAATAAATAGTAAAAAAATTCTAAAAAATGTAAAATTTGGTTTCCAAGCACATTTCAACATAGAGAACATGTTGAATGGTTCAGATCGGTTGTTTGAATTTTCAAATTGAAAATATGGCGTGGAGTACAAACTTGTTTTACTCCACATCTCACCATAGCTCATCTCTCTCTCTCTCTCTCTCTCTCTATATATATATATATATATATATAAAACGTTTGCACCAAGACTCTCGTGCAACCAAGTCGTTTTCAAATTTTCAAAGTCCAAACGGTCGATCCAAACAGTTAGATGTTCAATCTATATTAAAATCTGCTTGGAGACCAAATTTTACATTTTTTGGAATTTTTTTACTATTTATTAAGCCACTTTGTAAATTGGTGATCACATGGTCCAGAATTTGGTTGCACTGTTTTTACTGTTCACCCGGTTCAGTAATTTTCAGAGTGGCTTAATAAATAGTAAAAAAATTCCAAAAAATGTAAAATTTGGTCTCCAAGCAGATTTTAATATAGATTGAACATCTAACGGTTGGATCGACCGCTTGGACTTTGAAAATCAGAAAACGACTTGGTTGCACGAGGTCCTTGGTGCAAACGTTTTGATGTTAGCCATTCTCTATATATATATACAATCTAGTTATCTTTTTGAAGTTTCAAGCTATCATTTTGATTGAACAACGATGACTTCTAATTAATGTTTTAAAGCAACAGTCAACTCGTTAAAAGTGAGAGAACAATGGTTGGTTAGTTTAGTTAGCAACGGTGCCTGTGCAAATCCTTTGATCGTAGGTAGCATCTAGTTGTTTGCTTTCCAAAAAAGGGGGTGGTTGAGCTATACTCTGTAAAGCACTCCCATAACTAAATAATCTTGACTTGCTTAATTTTGAGCATGTCCAGCTCCTCTCTAAATTCAACACATCTGTCTCCATTTTAATTTGTTAATCAAAAGTTGGTAAATAGATTTTCCAATGATGCTCTTAATTACAAAGCCATTATTGATTTTCCATTTAATAAGACACGATTGCTTCAAATTGAAATCGGAGTCATATATACAAGTTATAATGTGCATTATATCTTACTATAAATCATTAATAGTAGTCCTCGAAGTTGTTGAAAGAAAAAACTTAATTTAGTGTTGTAAAATATCTATATTCTAGAATATGTAGGAAAAATATCTTGGAGTCTAGAAATGTATGTGAAAATAAAGATATAGTACAAGTGATTGCTAATCAGTTCTACGCACTTAAAAAAAAAGGTTAACAATTGAAAATAAAGATATATAGAAGAGGTTCAAGCAGAAATTTTGTCAAACTAGGCAGTTGTCGTATAATTTAAACTTTTTTAAAATGATCCATGAGATACTGTGTGGAACATTTATACCAACTCTAAGAAAAGTGTGTGATCCTCGCAATTGATATGAGAGAGGACAAAGGAGAGGTTGA
>JAJGRW010001380.1:0-39504 GCA_025461045.1 Carex parvula | reverse complement strand
TATTTGTTTACAATTTTTGAAAATCACAGCTTTCTTAAATAAAAAATTCAAAAAACCTGATTTTCAAAAATTCTAAAAAAATAGTAAACAATTTTCAAAAAATGTAAATTTGGTCTCCAAGCACATATTAATATGAAATCATGTTGAGAAATTCAGAATCGACTATTTGAACTTTGAAAATGGAGATATAAGCGGGAAGTAAAACACCATCTTTACTTCCCAAAGAACCGTAGCATCACTAGTTTTTGTATCATGACAACAAATGCTCCGAGTAGCTCAACAATGTTCTTCCGAATGAGTTGTAGAATGCCGTGTCTGCCATAGTGGAGAATACGTCTACAAGTGCAACAAATGGTTTGTTCAGCGGTGACAACAAGCATGGAATTAAAAGACAAAAAGAAGGTTCTTTCCGACGGGTTTTGCAAAGATCAGAAAACATTGGGAGAAAGCTGCAAGAATGCATTTGGTGCATTATACGCACGACCAAGGTCAGTACCAAGTTTCATCCCTAAATGAGTACGTTCCTTGCACCCGTAGCGACATAGGCAATATGGAACTTACTCACAAGGAGTTTGTGTACATTGTGACACGCGGTCCCGCAACCAAATGGAATATACTTGCAGAGGTATCCAATTAACTTATATTCCGTGCGCTCATCTCTTAGTTGTTTGTCGTGATAGAAACTGGTGATGACCAATTTGTTGCAGACTGGTATACTGTGAACTATCTTGAAGTACTTGGAGTGGGTGTTTGTTCTCATTGGCAATTTTTTTTTTTTCTTTTAACTTTGAGCAAGAATTTCTTCCGAGCAAGGGTTTGGATTAGGATTGGGAGGCGAAGGTATCAGCCTCGCCGTTCCACTACTGATAGGCAACGGAGAGGTATGTAACATTCATCCAAAATTATATTTCTTTCCAATTATACCAACTTACTAAGTAATAAATGCAAATGCAGATGCAAGAAACACAACAACTGCGGCAGAAAATGAGCGAGTTATGGCAAAGGCAAGTGGGTCCGGAGGGTCACGGCGTAGCACAGGCGACAAGCCGTTTAGATGCATCTGCTATGTTTGCAGAAGCAATTGGAGAGGCAATTGCCAATAGGAGGAGAGGCGGTTGGGGTGCAAGGAGAAGCCACCTGGAAGCCAACCTAGGAGGTCAACTAGTAGGCGTACAAACAAGGGCATTCTGGAAGCCAAGCAAGGCCATCTGGGAGGCCAAGTAGGGCCATCTAGAACCCAAGCAGAGCAATCTGGTAGGTAAGCAAAGTCCTATGGTAGGTCATCTTCTGAAACTAGTTTGTTTCGCGGATTTAATTTTAGGGCGTTGGTAGTAATTAGGTTGATTTATATAGCATGTTATGAACTTGTTTATTTAGATGCTGCTTTCAGAACTTTTTTATTTGCAATTTATGTGGACTTTATTTGCAAAATGTGGTCGTTTTATTTGCAATTTGTGTACTTTACTTTTTGTACGAGAACTCTGAATTGGCTGAGAATTTAATTGTGCCTCTGATTGGCTATGAGACTCTTTTTTATTTGCGATTTGTGATGCAAGTCTGACTTGAATGCGAATTTAATTGTGACTCTGAATTCTTTCTCACGCCTTCATCTTTAAAAGAAATAACACGTGACTACTAAATAAAAAGTAATTCTAATTAATTAATAAAGCACAAACACATTAAGTCTAAACAAACTCTGAATTGATGAAATAAAGTCTACAAAATAGATACTAAAGAAACTCAAAAAATTTACAACCTAATTCATCCAACTACAATAATACTACTTCTTAGAACCCAGCTCAAATGCATCCAAATTTTAAACCCTACTAATACTACTTCTTAGAATGAGCCGATTTTGTCGGACCTGGATCAGTCACAACCGACGAAGTGGTAGCCTTACCAATATAAGTACATAGAACAAACTCATCGTCCGATATTAGAGCCTATGGATCATCCTTCTTTTTTTTCAAACCACAGCCGTAGAGGTTTTCCACAAAGTTATCGTCTGAAATTTCGTAACTAAAAAATTCCGGCTGTATGAATGATTGACATGTCTTTTTATCAGGGCATAATGGACACTTGTACTTTTTTCGCTCATTTTTACCTCGATTACTAATTGACCCTCCTCTCGCTATGCAACGATAGGACGACTTACCTCAGTTGCTATTGTTCATCATTTTTGGCCCCTTCAAATATGGGCTTTTTCACCTCAAAAATCGTCTCTCTTTCTCTCAGTCCATTCCTCCCTTTCTCTTTTGTGAGTTGAGTAAGTTGTGAAGGGGAGAGAGAGAGAGAAAAATATAGGTATTTTATAGGGTGTAAAACAACAAAAAAAAATTAAGGGTACCGGCCATTTAATAGCTAGTAATTAAATAAGCAAGGTACCAGTCATTTAATAGTCGGTATTTAAATAAATAGAATACCGGTCAGAAAATGACCGACATAGGTATTTTTATAAATACTCGGGAGATCTGAGTATATTAATTAATTTCTATTAAACTTTGGATATTAATAAAAATGTCGACTGTAATTGGGATGAACAGTGTTATTGGGTTTGGTTAAATTGGAAACGAATAACTTGCTTTGGATGGCATGGCTCATTGGCCCGGTACTAATTAGGGAAGGGAAGGGAAATTGGGAATCATATAGGTTTGAGCAGAAAGCGCATGCATGGCCCGGCAGAGAATAAGATGATGTATTTGGGGTCTTGAATGTCTCAGCCCATTTGGCGTCACAACATCGATCTATTTATTAGCCTTCCAAACAGTATATTATAGCTAAAAATCACTGTGTACCGACCCGAAAACGTCCGCGGCACTCGTTGACAATCCACTGACACGGCCACACCTGTCACATACTCAGACGCCTCGGAAACGCTGTTGATGTGTTTACTACGGAGAGTACGTCGCGCGCTGTAGACTGTAGTCCGCTTGTTGCGACAAAGGAATCTGGCGTGAGGTGCCGATCAGGCAACAGGTACTGATTCCAGCTGGAATCAAACTTGACAATTGTTACTTGCCACTTAGCCAGTGCCACTAAACCAACGACTGACTTGCTAAAGTTCCAACTCTTTTTGTAGATATATTTTGCCGGATAAAAATTACTGTACATAATATTTTATATTCCTCTTTTATAAATTTGAAACTCCCAAAGAACATGCAGAAAAGTTATTTTTTTTGTATATAATGCAAATAGATTATAATTTCGACCAGAACAATTTTTCTATAATTTTTTTTGTAAAGACTAAGAAAATATAGACTATTTATCAATATTCAATTACTACAATTTGTTTCCGGAATCTAAAAATTTCAAATACAACATATCAATAAACCCGATAATTGACAAATATTTTTCCATGAACTTTTTTTATATATTATTCATATTTCTTAATAAAATAAAGCTGTGTTCAGGGGCGGATTTAGAATTTCGATCAGAAGTAGGCACAAAATATTGATAAGAGTATAATTTTTTTCCTCCTGGCGAAGGTTCTAAATAGCGATAATTGTGTTATCGTGAAAATGCTAAAAAAAAAACTATCGCGAAACCTATCCTACATAACGTTTTTTTATTCAAATATTATATTCTATATATCTAGTAATTATCAACATTATCTAAAGTCTCATAAAACAAAGATTATCCGATATTCAATCAAAACGTCAGGAGGTTGCAACATATATTGCAATGTTTTAATCCAAGAAAGCAATATCCTTTTCATATATATTGAGGTGGTAATATATGTTTAATCAAGATGGACTCGTTGGACAACATGGATTAAGAAGTTATGGATTTTTTTTTTTTTGGAAAAAAAAAAAGAGAATCTAGTTCTTATTTGTTTGTTGATTTGTTGTTGTAACCAAAGTTGAGGTCTTCTTCTAAATCCTATTTTACATTTTTGTTTTAAAAAGAATAATACACAATGTGATTGAGCCTCGGTTTTTGCTTGAAACAAAAGCAAAGCTGAAAATTGTAAAAACAAATAATAGAAGCAAATTAAAATAATCCAAAATGAGAAGGTGTGGATGAAAACTATATTTTTGCTTAGAAACTTGTATTCGGTAAGATAATAAGACTCAGAATAATTGAAGGTAGACTCGGAGTGAATAAAAAATATGTAGCATTGAGAGATTAAATTACCCTTTGCATATGACTTGAGTCAACTAATTAAATCCCAATTTAGTTTAAATACATATCTGACGGTGCAATATAAATGTCTTATTGTAACATTAATTCATAACTAGTGACGCTATAAAAAACTATCAAACCTAAAGCTTCCAAAGTCTATTTAAAATGTATAAAAAAAAAAAATTTGAGAATGCATGAACAAGAAATGTAATGCACCTACTTAATATTTAATCATACTTTATAGAGTAAAGGGCCAGGCCGCCAGGCCCGTTGGGAAGGATTAGTGAAGAAAGATTAAAAATAATTAAATGAGGTAGGACATAGCACGTGGTTGACATAAGAGCAAGGTACAAAAACACAGTACTTTTTAAAATTTCCATCTTGGTGACATATTCCTAACTCTTTTTTGTTTTATTTCTCTTTCGACTTTTCTAGCGAGCAAAGAGCAGTGCATGGCAGATTTACAGCACCAGCATGGTTTGTTTAGAATCTAAACTTGCTCCTATCCACAATGACAAATTAATAGTTCGGGTTCGGTTCAACTAGGTCAAAAGTTCGTAATTTAGATATAATTCGGATATAATTTGATAATAATTCGGTACAACAAAGAAGTAAACGGGCTTTGCCTCTTTTAAAAAAAAAAAACAAAGAAGTAAACAAAAAAACAAAAAAAACTGTAAAATAAATAAAAAACTTGAAAAAAAAATTCGCGTTTTTATCACGAATAATTCGTCAACTCGCATTTTATTTGCAAAATATGTTTTCCTATATTTTATTCGGAATTCGGTTAAGTAACATCAAAAAAAAAATTATACACGAATCTTGTCACTATGCTCCTATCCTATCCCGTCCCCACAATTGTACAAACAATCAGGGACAGGGAGGCATCCATCCGCAAAGTTTCCACCCACTTAGATATCATATCAGCCTTTTTTTAATATATATTTCTATTTGCAAATTGCAAAATAATACAAAACATTCAATTTATTTGCCTCTTCAAAATAAACAAAGGAGATGAACTAACTATGAAAGGGAAGGGAACTTTTGGGAAGGGAAAGTGACAGGAACTAGGGAGGAAGAGGCCAAATATAACCAATTAATGTGCCCAGAGCAGATACGACACTCAGTCACACACCTCTTCCTCTTTTTCTCTCTTTCTCTTTCTCTTTCTTTCATACAAAACAAAACGAAACTAAACTAAATCAAATCAAATCAAAAATACTCGATCCTTCCTATATTAATTAATGCTATCTCTTATGGCTTCTAGCTGCCACTGCTTCCCGAAACCATTATCTCTTATGGCTTCTAGCTGCCACTGCTTCCCGAAACCATTGCCATTGCCACCTTCGCATTTCCATTTGCATCTACACCCAATCATTACTTTCTATTCCTCTCTTGTTTTTACCCTGTTTTTATTCCAACAGCTTGACGCCGTCAATGCGTCCACACCTAACATTACCACCTCTACTGCTAATGCTTCCAGTGAATTTAAGAGGATCAGGTTTAACCTGAGGAGGCTCAATAAGCCTTACCTGAAGACCATCAAGGCATTTATATATATTTTACATAAACTAATGCATTTTTTAATTTGGTTTCTCCTTTGGCATTCCTCCCTTTTTATATATTTACATCATTGTATATTGATATCGACATGCTTATGAATTAATTGCAGAGTCCGGATGGTGACACCATAGACTGTGTACCTTCTCATCTACAACCAGCGTTTGATCACCCCATGTTGAGGGGGCAAAAACCCTTGGTGCGTACGCCCATTTTTAATTTTAAATTTCTTTTCTTATTAATACTAGGCTCGGACATTATTGATTTTTTATAATATTGTTGTCAAAATTTTGCAAATGAAAGGAGGAGCCGGAGAGACCGAAAGGACACAACACAAGTAGAGAGAGTGAGATTTGGTACAATTATATGTTCCAAGAGTGGAGGAAATCCGGTGAGGAGTGCCCGCAAGGGACCATCCCGATCCGAAGAACTCGCAAAGAGGATGTCATCAGAGCCGATTCCATCGCCAGGTTTGGTAGGAAACCCGTCGTCCGCCGTGCCTCTACAACCACCGGTCATGAGGTACGTAGTAATATATTCTTCTGCATTCAACTAATTTAGATGCATTTTCAACTAAGATGCATAAACTTACATGCTTTTTTATTTATTTCAGACAATTAACAATAAATATTTTTGTTGTTTAGTCCTTGATAAACTAGAATAATTAGTCGGTTGAAGCCTCTTTTACAAGTAAACCCATTCATTATACATATATATGTTCACTTCATCTTCGTATTTTTAACCATAATGTCATTAATTATTATTGAGTCTGGCTAATATAACATCAGTGTCATATGACACTAATTCTAAAATTGATTGAATAGACTTTAAACGACTATTTCAAACCATTCAAACCGATTTACTTTATGAGTGATGCGTTTACATGAATTTTTTTTATATTTTTGAGTTATTTTAGTATCAAATCAAGCGGTAAAAAATGTTGAAAAATGAATGTATTAAAATTAACTTAAAAACTCACACATTTGACCGCTTGATTGATACTAAATAAATTCAAAAAATTATAAATTTTGTATGTCAACGCACAACTAATGAATTAGATCGGTTTGAACTGTTTGGATTCACTGTTTGAAGTCAATTTGATAGGTTTTGGAGTTGGTGTTATATAGACTGAAATGACACTAATGTTACATTAGCCAAACTCGTTATTAATATCTAATGGAACAGACCTTAGTTTACTTTTTTATTTTTCCCTTTTTTGTCCCTTCCTTTTAAAAAAAATTGCTTCCGGTAAATTAGGATCCTCACCAAATTTAGTCAGTCAGTTAGATTGTTTGTATCCTCAAAAAAAAAAAGATTGTTTGCATAGTGCAAGAAAAAAACAAAATGCAAGAAGTTTCGGAATTTTGGCTGCTTGCAAGTATACTAGTTTACGTAGGAATCTATGCGTAAAAAGACAAAAGCAATACCATACCATATTACCATACACTTATATTTGAATTCAGATCTTCCCCGAACCGTAATAGGGAATCTTTTACAATAACTTGATCTGGACCGTTCTTTTTAACTTGGCCCGAAATCTCAAAGCCCAATAATACTGCCCCTCCGGCAGCCCGAATCGCAAAGCTGCTGGGAGTTAATCTCAAACAGTAAAGTGAAGGGAATCTTTCACAGTAATGAGAGGATATTTGTCCCTTATATTTCACTTGATCTTCTAGCTGAATCGATTTCCAAAGCAAGTTGTTTAATGATAACCATATATATGTAAGTTAAAACCACAGAATTAAGTAAGCCTCATTGCAAGGACCAAGACCAAGACTGCAATTAATGGAGTATTTATATAGTGTTTTTTTTTATAATTTCGTTATATTATTTTTCATCGTCGTAATTGTATTTCAATTTTCATATGTATAAAACTTAAATATTTAATATGACAAACAATAAAGTAGATTTACAATAGTCAATATTACATTTAGTGCTCATTACTTTTTAAAATGCATACATATCTTATTATTATAACGTATGTATTTAGGACAAGGACTGATGCACTGATGCACATGTATCCAATGAAATAAATTTACCTCTGTTAATCTTCAAAATTGTCGTATTTATACATTATATTTTATATAATAAGAAAAATTTTATGAATATTATAAAATTGATCCTCATACTCGGTATGGAACTTTTACATGATTGATCTCCATTCACGTATAATTTTCATATCTTGAAAGTCTGATTCCGCCTCTAATTTAGGATGAACTATGAATGCCTGATACAATATTGTCAAAATATCCAAATTAAATGCATGTATTGAGATATACTATTTTTTTGTACTTATCAAAAAATAAATATTATATAGTCACACGAGCTTGGCTAAGCTCATAGTGGTATGACCAAAATCTTGATACTACCAGTTCGTTTTGGTGATTTCAAAATTTGAAAGAGTCAATTTGAAATACTTAACAAGTTCACCATATTTAAATGTGCTTGGATACCAAATTTTACATCTTTTTTTAATTTTTTACTATTTTATGTAGAATTTTGAAAATCAATTTTTTCATAATTTTTATTTTATTTTATAATTTTAATTATTATTAAAATAGTGATTTCAAATTTCTAAAAAGATAGTAAATTTAAAAAAATATATATAAAATTTGGTCTCCGAATATATTTTAATATGAACAACATACTAAACATTTCAAATTAACTATTTAAACTTTGAAATAACAAAAATAAATGCAAAAATAAACTAGTAGTACCAAGATCTTAATCTAATCATATCACTACGAGCATAGCCAACCTCGTAGTCACGCAGGCATTTAGTTGGAACTGCTAAATGAATATGAATATCAAATTAAAGACGTTTTGCTTCGCTAAAAAACAAAATAAATTTGGGATTGCCAACATATAGCAATAGGAACTAGGAAGGCGAAAATATGAGGCAAAAAAATGGGCGATGCGAAACAATCCGTGGTGGTATCTTACCAAGGAGCAGGTAAAAGACACAGAAATCAAGGCAAGGTTCATTTTAAAAGTAATATTATATAATAGTGCAGCAGCAGCAGGACTCCTTTTCAAAAGTAACAAGATCTGACCGGGTACATTTTTTCCGATCTTGCTACATATATATAATACAGTAATAATAATAATAAACAAGAGTCAGACTCAGTCTACAGGCAGACAGACTGGGTGGTTAGGTTACTAGCCCGACATTTTATTAATATCCAAAGTTTGATAAAAATTATTATTTACGCTCAGATTATTAGATTTCGTCAAAAATGCTCAAGCCAGCTACAAAATAGCCGGTTTACTCATCTAGTAAACCAGCCATTTTGTAGTCGGTTTACTCCTTTTTTTTTTAGAGACACTATGAAGAGCAAAATAATGAAATCTAACACTGAAAATTTAATTTTTTGTTTAAATTATTTGTTAGATTACTTCTTTTGATATATAATTAGCATATTTATACTAAAATACGTTAGATTACTTGAAATTTTGTTGAATTATACTATATTAATTTAAATTACACTAAATTACATTACATTACGCTAAAATATGATAAATTACGCTATATTACATATGAATAGGGACGATATCTTTACTGAAAAGACGAAAAACGACGACGAAACTTCAAACAGTCATAAAACGGCGCTCGAGTGTCCGATTTCAGCAAATGACCACTTTTCGGAAAGCTTGCAAAAATACCCATGCGTCAGTGACCACTATGTCATTTTTTAAAATTCATAATTGCCAAAAAAATTAAGGGAAGAGCCTCAAAACTTGAGTTGAAGTTTCCGATTAAGATTTTTTCTATTATTCAATCCAAGTAGCTCAGTAAATTAGTTACATAATGAACTTGTAGAATATCAATTTTTACTATTTTTGAATTTTTTTATTATTTTTTATTATTCACGAAAGATGAGCAAAATTGGTCTACTTTAGTGTAATTTTGTGTAGTTTAGCGTAATTAGCGAAGTTATTGTAATGTAACGTAATTTAGTATAATTCAACATATTTTTATTGCAATATAGTGTAATTCAACATAATTTCAAGTAATCTAGCGTATTTTAGTATAAATATGCTAATTATACATCAAAAAAAGTAATCTAACAAATAATTTAAACAAAAATTAAATTTTCAGCGTTAGATTTCAATATTTTGATCTTCATAGTGTCTCTCTAAAATAAAAAAAATAAAAAAAAAGGAAAAAAAGGAGTAAGCCGGCCATTTTGTGACCGGTTTTGGCATTTTTGGCGAAAACCCGGAAATCTGGACATAAATAATAATTTCTATTAAACTTTGGATATTAATAAAAATGTCGGCTTGCTAGCTGGCTAAATTAATATCTACCAAATTAATGAAAATAATGAATTAATTAATGATGACAGGTTAGAATGTTAGATAGATACACTTAGATTAATTATATAGGAAGGAAAATAATAAATAAATAAATAAAATGAATTAATGATATTACACATTTACAATAGCTCGTAACTAATACGGTCGTTAATTACTAAGTACAGCATGCAGTGGGGTATGCGACAGGGCCCCACAAGTACTACGGGGCGAAGGGAAGCTTGAGCGTGTGGGCCCCAGAGGTGGCCACGTCAGCGGAGTTCAGCCTGTCACAGATGTGGCTCCTCTCCGGCTCCTTCGCCTCCGGCAACGATCTCAACACCATCGAGGCCGGCTGGCAGGTATATATATATACATACATTTATTCATTTCATTTTGGTATTTTCATTTATAAATAGTAGAATGAAAATGAACAAATTTAATTTATTGATGTCAATTCTCAAGTCAATTATATATGCGACAGCTCGGTGTGGTCCCCAGATCAGATGATCAGGTCAGACTGAAACATATGCATGCTGCTGCGATGCAGCCTTCACTTAGCTTGCTGACATATATTTTCTCTTTCTATAAAATATCCCTTCAACATTCATTCAGTCATTTGTCACCTTACAATTAAAACCCATTCATTTGTCCCATCTTCTATTTCCCTTGTTTGACATTAATTTTGTTGTTTTTGTGAAGACCGTCTTATGTCTGTCCCTTTCTTTGCTCAATGCATTCTCTGTCGCTCCACCTCTTTTATACTCAGATGCACAACATATAATATGTTGCCATTTTCTAGTTCGTTCATACAGATTTTATCAAAAACATAAAAATAAAAATAAGGTCCGGTCTCTTTATTTTATAAATCTTTCATCGCTAGACAATTATTTATTTTAATAATCTTAAAAAAATAATATGTATATTTAAATTCAACATTATAGGAATGATATATATTATCCACATATTTCACACGTATATCAAGTAATATGAATTTTCGACATTGTATTTAATGATCCTTGATGCTTCATTAAACTATACTTTAGTAATATAAAACTTGATTGTTACCTTATTTATATGCCCAACAAAATACCTATAAATTAACTTTTTTAATTTTTCAATAATTATACATTATTAAGATTGTCAAAATAATCTTGATATGCCCAATATATGTTTATAGTCCTATATATAGGCCACATAGCTAGTTTGTGCAATACAAAGTTCATGTTGTAAATTGTTGGTATATATTTCATGGATAACAAGATTGCTGATTGTTTGTTTATTTGATATGAATTAATATATTTTTGGTTGATACTGCATATACTTAATAGGTAAGCCCGCAGCTGTTTGGGGATGAGCGACCAAGATTCTTCACATACTGGACTGTACGTATGACCATATATGCCCCTCACTCTCTCTCTACTTCCTTTGTTACACTGACTGACTCCATTCATATATGTGATTGAGCATTTACTTACTGATCATATTTAATTTGTGCATCCATGCATGTACGTAGAATGATGCGTACCAGTCAACGGGTTGCTACAATCTCTACTGTGCCGGATTCGTTCAGACCAACAACAAGATTGTCATCGGCGCTGCCATTGATCCTACTTCCGTCGACAAAGGCAAACAGTACGATATAACCATTCTTATCTGGAAGGATCCAAAGCACGGCCACTGGTGGCTCGAGTTAGGATCAGGGGTCTTAGTCGGGTACTGGCCCTCTTTTCTTTTCACCCACTTGGCAGCTCCTGCCACCATGGTGCAATTTGGAGGCGAAGTCGTCAACACGCGTCCGGATGGGGGCCACTCGTGGACCCAGATGGGCAGCGGTCGCTTCCCAGGCGAAGGTCCAAACAGGGTTGCCTATTTTCGCAACCTCCAGGTTGTTGACTGGGACAACAATCTGATCCCGCTGTCCGCTCCAAGACTCGTAGCTGACCATCCGAATTGTTACGACATTAGAGGTGGCAGCAACCGTGAATGGGGAAACTACTTTTACTATGGCGGGCCCGGAAGAAATGCAAGGTGCAGATAGTTAATTAGTAATTAGCTACTATACTAATCCTAGTATTAACGGACGGTTTCTGAAATGTTTCCGTTTTAGTTTTGCTGCCTCTGATTTTTTTTTAAAATTAATTAACTGTTCGCTTAATTAGTATCTCATACGTATATATCTATTGATGTGTATGTCGGTTCAAAATATTTTGGCTAGAAATTCTCGTCTCATTCTTACAAATAAAATGAGTTCATCATTAAACTTGTTTTTCAGTAATTAATCTTTTTGATAGCCGTTTATTTCTTGTACGAATTGGATCCAAAAAATTAACATATATATTATGTCGGATTTTATATGAGATTGGCTAAGATCATAGCGGTATGGCCAAAACTTATATACTATCAGTTTGATGTTGTAATTTAAAAATTCAAATAGTCGATCTGAAGTGCTCAACGTATTCTCCATATATATATATATATATATATATATATATATATATATATATATATAGAGTAGAACTAGGGTGTTCCTAAGTTCAACAAACCCCTTGTGAACTCAACTCTAAAATCTATTGGATTAGCTTCAAACGACAAATCCAAACCGTTGAAATCCTTCTACCTTAGAAGTGATGCGTCTACATGCGAAATTTTAAAATAATTTTGTATAGAGTCAAGTGGTCAAAAGGCATCCAAAAAATGAATGCATTAAAATTAATTTATAAACCTTCTAATTTTGACCACTTGACTTTATACTAAATTAATTCAAAAACTTTAAAATTTTCACATGTAGACGCATCACTCATAAAATAGAAGAATTTCAACGGTTTGGATTCGTCGTTTGAAGCCAATTCGATAGGTTTTAGAGTTGAGTTCACAAAGAGGCTTGGTGAACTTAGAAACACCCTAGTTCTACTCTATATATATATATATAGAGAGAGAGAGAGAGAGAGAGAGAGGGGTTGGCTACTCTACTTACATAAGCATATGAAGGCATATGTTTACAAGTCATTTTTATGTTTTCAAAGTCTAAATAGTTGATTTGAAGCGCTCAATATGTTCTTCATATTATAATGTGCTTGTTGACCGAATTTTACATCTTTTTGAAAAATTTTACTATTTTTTTTTAGAATGTTTCAAAACAGTGTTTTTCAGATTTATTTTTATTTCTTTTAGATTTTTTTGCCATATTAAAACATTGTCTTGAAAAATTATAAAAAAATAGTAAAAGAATTTCAGAAAATATAAAATTTGATCTCTAAGTACATTATAATATGGAGACTGAGCGCTTCAAATCGACTATTTGAACTTCAAAAACACAAAAATAACTTATAAGTATATGTTAAGTAGAGTAGCCAGTCTATATATATATATATATATAAATTGGTGTGAAGCCCGTAGAAATTTGCGTTAGATATCACTAAAAGTACATCTTCGAGGAACATGTTACATGATCAGCAAGTGTGAGAAAAACAAACAAAAAGAACTGATAGCTACATTTGCGAGAAGAGGGGGAATGTATAACCAACGTAGTTGAACTGTCCAGCCCGTAGGCATTTGCAGGGGAAAAACAATGTATGTATAGTTGCATTATTGGTTTTGTGCTCCATCATACTCTACATTTTTGTTTCTATTTTTAAAATCCGAACAGTCAATCCGAACCGCTCAACATGATCTTCATATTAAATTGTTTTTGGACACCAAATTAGCAGGGGAAAACAATGTATGTAAAATATTATTGGGGCACAAAACCAATGATGCATTTTTATCCTTACTCCTTATACCAGTACAGTACTGTAGGCCCAAATAAGATTGAGCGAACTTGGGTCGTATACAAATTCACAAGGCCTTTTACCTTCCTAGTACAAATACATCAAATCAATTATTATAACAGCAAACGAAAACAACTTTCATTTCAATTCTAACTAGGAAAATGATTTTAATGCAAATGTAAATGCTTACATCGATCTTAGGGTACTCACTGTTCAAATATCTGGAAAACATTTTATTTGATAGAATATAGTAGACTGGAATCTATAACCACAGCATGGTGGTACCATTTCTATCATCAAGATATATATCACCATATCACTTCCCTGCAAAACATATAACTTGATACTAAATGGCGTTCCGACCAGAATCAGGAGCAGTACAATATCTGTTGATTCCCATGACCTCAAAGTATAAAGGAAATAATGCAAAAGGGACAAATATTTTCACTGGCTGCAATTGCAAGGAAAGTGCAACAACCAATGGCCAAAAACTATGTGATAACTTTCTACTGTAACATTGCCCAACCAAGTATTTCTGCTAGAGAAATAACTCGTCAACCAAACTACGCCTCCTTCCTGGTTATCCTGTTATATAAAGAAAAAGAAAATCAAATTAAAGGAATACTATTCTTCAAATAAATAGTCTGAATCACTAAACAAAAGATATATTGGTAACCTGAAGCAGTAGATTCCAAGAGCATTTTTAATTTCGTGGATGACAGATGTTGCAAAATATAGGTACAGACCAACTGTAATCAAAACAAGGATAACACAATCATATATTTCCAACTTAAATCAAGCAAGTGTTATTAAAGCAAGCCACTGATACAAGATTAGGCATATGCATTAAAATGATACTTTTTTTCCTGGCAGTGCCTGATTTACCTGTGCAAGCACAAAATAAAAGAAGAACAAGAGGTTCGTCTACTAGAGGCACACTGCATACAAAAGAAGCACAAAAGAAACTGTGAGCTTTGCAGTAAGAGGAAATAACTGTCACACAGTAAAAAGACATGAAAAAGAACATACCCCTCATTCAGTTTTGCAGTGAGTGCATTGGCAATAGCAAAGGGGAGGAACACAAGAGACTGACAAAAGATATAGATTTAGTTACATTCTCAATTGTATTGCAAATCAAGCACAAATAAGAAAATTGCACAATAAGAGTTCAGAAGAGAGACAGAGTACCATGCACATTCCAGTTTTTAAACCTTTGTGCTCATCACATAGGTGAGCTAGTATCATTCTCCCCTGTCAAATATTAAGAACAATCATCATGCTTATAATAATAATTATGGTATAACGGTCTCTGTACAACTCGTATTTAATGTCACAAATATGGTATTATGCATTTGCAAATCAGCCCATTGATTCTAAGGGCCACTAAGATGTCAGCTAGAAACTAGGTATTCTAAATACAGATTTAATTGTTAAAAAAACCCCACTAGAAATTACTAAAGTCAATCTTATAAAAAATGAAGGAGATAATAAAAGAGATGGTATCTCACTACTAGATATCCAAAAGCAAAACCAGTTCCAACAACTAGGAGATGAGGATAGTTCTTCATTATGTCAGAAGGGGACAAATATGCCCTGCCCATTCACAGTTATATTTTTTTCAGCAATAAATAAACAGATGTACCAATAATTTCAACTATACAAATGGAAGTGAAAAATAGTCATGTGATATGAGCCACAAACCAGATACCAACTCCAGCCAAAAGTGCATTAAAGGGAAGGAGCTGTTAAAGGGAAAAAAAAATTAGATTTGACAAGTGAAATTATATTTTTTGTAAAATTTCGGACAATGGTATAATAGAAGGCCGAATCTTGGGTCTAACACTATTTTCAGATATAAACTGAATTTAATAAAGTAATCAATACAAACTAACCATTGCCAGTGCTGACAGCATGTTCCCTTTCTTCGCAGCCACTACTTTTTGTATATTACCAATACTGCACGAAAGAAAAGAACAATACAAACCCTGGTAATTGTTACAACACCATCAACACTGGGATCAGAAAACATATATCGCAAGGGTATTTGTAGAGAATTAAAACCAAACAACTACAAATAGCAGGAGTGTTACTCTTGCAAGAAAGAAGCTTACTTGGATGCAATAGTCGGGATTACAGCAAACAGGGTCATCAAAATTATCACAACACCAAATACAGGGATTTCTGGTACAAAATATTTTATAATGTCAGGCAGTGAACACCAAAAACAGTATGAGAACTTTATTATTGTTTTCTACGATCTTATCAAGGGATCTTGTCCTATACTAGCAAAATGCCAAAATGTACCCACAAGGCTGAAACTAACATGAGTACTTACTGGACCTTGGTGCTAAAAAAAAAATTTAATTTTGTCCTTGATACAATTAATTCTGGGTGTTTCTCAGCCCACTAAATTCTTTGCACATTGTTCCTCCTCATTTCTCTCAACCCCGACATAGTCAATCAGCCAAAAGAAGAAGAGAGAAATCCGACTTATTTTTTAGTCTATGATAAAAGAAGAGAAATTTTGTCCAAAAGGTAACCAAGAGGAGGTAGAACACATACATTTAGAATATTGTTTGAACATTAGAAATAGATGGTGGAACTAACAAAATAGGTGTTTTCAAAGAATTTAAGTAGTGAATGATTTTTGCATTAAAGAAACCCTTCAATACCGTCCAAACAGGTGCAATGTTTTATTTTTCTTATTCAGTTTGAAACTTATTAATTCCTAATCAAAGACTTCTCAACTACAGATGACATTCTTTTGTTCTCTTTTTGCTATCCTTTTTGCATTTCTTTCCAAGTTTTTGCCAATTGCCAACCAAAATATAAAATGGTGAAGGCATAAAAAATGGAAACATGTTTTTGCAAGTGCAACCAAATTTTTTACCGAATTCACAAGCATTCCTCGTACCCCTAATTACCAGCCAACAACTTCCTATCGCTAATAATTTCTACTAGTAGCGTGATGACCTAGGATGCTTCATATAATCAAGTTCATCCCTCCAACTCTAGCTAAAATTGTCCGGAAGCGCAAATTAAACTAAATTTGAGCACAAAAGATGCTGGGTTTCCAATATAGCTGAACTCATCATCCATGAGGTATGTCGTCCATTAACTATCTTGCGCAATATAGTAAAATTTTGATCAAATCTGGCTTAGAATTAGTCCCATGAAAATATGCAATTTAGTTTTTGTCATAGTTTAGACTTTCAGTTAGGAAAAAAAAATGCATTATTTAATTCTGTAACTATGACAACAGATTGAGCACCCAAGTGGTCCTCTGTTCCATGTAACAGGCTAAGGCCATCCTAAAATAAGTATGTTTGATCCCAAATTCGGCACTTTTCTTTGTAATTGCCAACTTGGCTGAAATGATTTAATTGGTGCATGAGGTAGTGAAACGGTAAATAAATCAAACTTTTTTCAACCACTGAATTAGGTGATTTATGCACATAATCCACAATGGTGGGTACCAATTACAGCTCCAAGGAAAATCCAGTGCTTTGTGCAAGGGCGGTAAATTACTGGTGTAATTTGCAATAATTGAAAGAAAAACACTACAAGCACATTATCATGTTTAATGATTGTAACTAGTAGAATACCTGGTACAAAAGGTATCCACCTTAAAAAGGGTATTGATTTCCTGAAATCTTGGACCCACCATTCAGCACCTAAGCAAGACAAGGTAATTATCAAGCCCATATTGGATGATAATTCAAATTAGCAAACGTCATACTTGTCACAGACAAAGCCAAAAAAAAGACAAAACATACCGCACAAAGTTTGTTTGTGCTATCTACTTGCTTCTGATGGTTCTAATCAAACCTAATAATAGACTATTAACTATGTCCACTCGACCAAAAACCTCACATAAATTTAGGGAACCCAAACTAAATAAGACAATAAAAAAGAACACCATCTGGTACACTAGGCGTATACCAGTACTGGACAGGTACTTTACCTAACTAAACAGCCCAAGAGAAACTCATTGATTTATAGTACCTGTGAGAAATGTAAAGAAATGGCAGAGATATATCAGCATCAGGCCTTCAGTTGGTCCATTGAATATTGGTAGGATAAGCGTGTTTACGAAGAAACTGGATATATGTAATATCAAAGCATGTGTCAATAGCAAGAAAAAAGTAAGAAAAACGTAGAAATGTTGACTCATGAATAGTCAGAAATTATAAAGTTTGAATGACACTATTATGATACAGATAATCGGTGAAAGATTTTATTACCATAACTAGTAGAAAGTTGAAACTCAAAGAGGAAACAAAATAATAAGTTGTAAATAGTAAATAATAATAAAGAAAACACTTACTACTCCCATGTAGCCAAATAAAATGGAATGGCAGAAATAACCCATAAGATAAATGTGTATCTTCCACACATGATTGTACTCCCAAATGCCAATGCTTCAAACTGAAATTAGTAACTTCATAGTTTAGGTTAAGAAATTGCAGGAATGTAATAACCAAAGATTTAATCGCACATAAGCCCTTTAAAATTTTGAATTGCTTGAATCAAGTCACTTAACTACCCCTCCCCCAGCCCCCAGCCCAGCCCACCACACCCCTGAACTTTTGAAAAATGCAATCAACAACCCTTGTGGTAGAAGGTTCAGTCTCATAAGATAAATATTCCTGTGGTCTGGCATATTTTAATTGATTTGAGACAGGAGAACCTCATTTTGTGCAAAATTTATTCAAATTTATCATTCGTTACTTCATTGCAATTAACTTTTCATTTAGGACATTCAAATTCAATATTATGTATAACAAGCCATATTTTCTATATTGTGCAAATTTAATTAATTGTACTGTTCTAAAACATATAGTCAGTTGAAATAACGAACCCATGGTGTTTCGCGGCTATTAAAACTATATTTTTAAAGTAAAAAAGGAAACGAGCTGTAGTTTTTCCATTTCTTTTTGGTTGCTTTGGGGTGGAGCAGGAAACTAGTTTACAATTAAGCTCCAAAATAAAATAAGAATTGAAAAGAGGATAAGGACGTACAGCGCAGCCAAGGGCATCACATCCTGGCCAGCATAGAAGTTTTGGAAGGTTAGCATTCATATTCTACATAAAAGCTCACTAAAAAAGCTGTGTGTGTGTGTGTGTGGGTGGGTGTGTGCATGTGTGCGCATGTGAGTATGAGGGGGTGGTTGGGAGGGTAAAAGAGTACCATGGTCGAAAAGTTCTCCTAGGGGACTAGATGAGTTAGTGCGCCTCGCTTGCTTACCATCAACAGCATCAAATGTCTGTCATATATTATATTTACAAAAAAAAAAAAATACAAAATCAACATAAACAGTACAATTGCAAAGAAGGAATGGTTAGCAGGCTCCTAACAGTACTTAACTTCAACCTGAAGGTACACAGCACACTTCTTGACAGGAATTGCTACTTGCAGGTCTTAAAACTTAAAGACCAGACAAATATGAAGTAATCTGGCTATTGAAAGTTTGAAACTAAGCCAAAAAATGGAAATAAAAAATAAAGAAGAAAAAACAGAAAAAAGAAAAGAAAAAAGGAAAATAAATGGGCATTTATTAACAGCTTCACACAGCAATTGAAAGAATGACCTTTAAAACAAACCTGATATAAGAAGAGAAGAAAACCATGAGCAAGGTGGACCCACCTAGGTGGTGCTGTATCCAACCGCGGTGAATATATCTGTGTGCATATTATTGCTATAGCATTAAATTATATTTATTATAAAACTGAAGATACTAGATGGCAGCATTTTCAAAGTCTGCAAGTTAAAGGAGGTCAAATCTACAAAGTTGAAAGTAAGAATGAAATAATAGCTACTTACATAACCTAAAAGTGCCGATATTAGTAGAAATGTGAATCCTGTCAGGGTAATCTGGAAAAATAGTAGCAATCAATGCACAATTGAATTCATTAAAAAAATTTATAACTGAATGCAAGAAAGTTGAAGGAATGAAATTGACAAGGTGCCCTGTTCAAGTTCTTACCACATTTGGCCTGGAAGAATTCCGACATATATGCCACCATAAAAATACAGAAAATACATATTAGTCCATGAAAGTACACTATTAAAGAGCATAACACTACCGTATCAGAAACCACAGACAACATCTACATAGTTCAACTTCAAAATATGAAACTGTGCACATGTCAGTGTCACCTTTTATGGTAGTCAACTTTTAACACCATAGGATCGAGTGATATCAATATAAAGTGGGATGGCAATTTGAACGCCATTGTTCATTTGTTCTGCTTGTGGAATACAATTTTCAAAATTGGGTGTCTACTGGAAGCAAGGCCAGATAGAAGAAACTATCAATAAGGTAACAAATATTCAAATAAACCCAATAAAAAAATGAAAAGAGAAATAATGTTATACGGCATCCAAAGAGGGAAAAGGGTGACGCATCGGGTCCAGAAGGGTTGCAAGATGTACTTGGCCACGAGGGAGTTATCGACACCACTGTACTTGTGCTTGTGCAGAGCTGCCACGCCATGCTGGCTGATGTATCCCATCTATCCTATTGATCATCAAATTACGAAAGATCAGTAATCAGATCAGAGGATGGTAAAATTTGATTTCAGATTCGTTTCTTTTCGTTTTTATTCTGAGAAATCACAGTTAGGATTACTTGAAGTCAATTAATCTGAAGACCCAGAAACGGAGGAGAGAAGGGGGTGGTCAGCTGGGGCCCAGGCTCTATCAAATTATCTGTTGTTTGTGTTTTGTGAAGTACCTACCTTACAAAAGTAGAACCTTGTACAAGAGCAAGCAATAGTCCATTAATTATTGCTACTATGGTTTGGAGAATCTATGGACAGCCCATGATCCGATTGGGCGATTTTCCAAACCGACTGGTGCCGTTTTGGGAGTAAAAAAAGAAAAGGATCGGAAGAGACTCACCGTCCGCGTGACGTCGATGCTTCCTTAGAGTCTGTGTTGTGGCTGATTGTATTTATCTTTCTTAAAAAAAGAGATTGAGGGTAGCGTGAACCACTGCTCGATGATTGGTCTCGATCGATCTCCCGCCTAATAGTATGTACTTAAGCACTGCTCGATGGTTCAGAGTCGAATAAAGAGAACTTAAATGAGTGGAAAGCTTTTGTAATGGAAGAGAACTTAAATCACATGGACACGGGAGAGACGAATAAAGAGAACTTGGGCTGGGTTCTTTCTTCTTCTTAAGGGCGATGTCACGATTAGGGCTGAGCAAACTAATGAGATATAAATGGACTCCTCCATTTTTGAATAAACTTGAGAACTCACACTCTAGGAGAACCGTTATTATTCTCTCGTTGTTCTCCTTTTACAGCTCATCAAATCCAGCAGCTTCTATTTTAACTTATTTGTTCAAATAATGTAATTCCAATGTATTGGGACAGAGCCAATATAAGAGGCGTTGTATCATCTTTTAATGATCAAGACAAATATTAAAGAATGAAAACCTAGCTCCTGTTTTACAAACATTTACAATTTACATAACTCGCTCATTTACAATTTACAGCTCTGCTCATTTATAACTCGAGGGCAGTTCTAACTCGAGTTAATTGACTCGTTTAATAAATGAGCTGAGTTTGAACTTACTCCAACTCGCTCATTTATAACTCGAGTTACGTAGCATTAGTCACAATAAATTCTAGAAATTGTTTTTGTTAAGCTGCTGTATGAAAAATTACTGATGCTTATGTATTAAGTTGTTGTATGAAAAATTGTTGGTGCTTATGTACTATTGTTGTATAAAAATTTGCTGGATACTGATAAATTCTTTTACTAGTAGTATATAATTAACTAGTTAAACGAGTTATAAACGATTTGTGAGCCAACTCGAGTTGATAACGAGCTGAATTCGAGTTGGCTCTACAACTAGTTACTACCATCCCAACTCGACTTGACTCGCTCATTTATTTAATGAGCTGAGTTCGAGTTGGAGGTAATTCGCTTAAACTCGGTTCATTTACAGTCCTAGTCACAATTAATCGCCACGAATTACACCGGATGAGATTTGACGGGATGGTAAGCATCAGATTATTTATGAGAATTATTGTAATTGTTGTTCGGTTTTATTGTAGGATTAATTATGAGAAATTTTATTTTTTTTCTAAAATATTTGATATTATAAATTAAATAATAAATTTAAATTAAATAAAACAAAAATATACGTAAAAGAAGAGGAGAATTCGGGGTTGAGTTGAATGAGTTGTTAGGATTAAGAGAAATATGAGTATTTTATAAGGTGTAAAACATCAAAAAAAAAAAAATAAGGGTACTGGCCAGAAAATGGTCGATAATAGATAAATAGAGCACCGGCCAGAAATGGCCGGTATTTAAATAAATAGGATATTGGTCATTTTCTGGCTGGTATGGATATTTTTATAAATACCTAGGGGATTTGAGTATATTTAATTTCTATTAAACTTTGGATATTAATAAAAATGTCGGCGTAAGATAGAATAGCTCCAATGTTATATATTATTTTGATATAATTAAACTTATTTAAGCGACACAATCTTTTTTTTTTTGAAGAAAAATATGAGTCAAGTCCACATTGGATTGATAATTGCGGTTACGAAATTTATATCCACGGTTTACACAAATGCACTGTGCTCAAAATAGTTGAACTTTAAAAGAAATCTAAGTTAAATACAACAATGTGTTTTGCTATAAACAATTGAGCTTTAAAAGAAATCTAAATTAAATACTAAATGAAATCCAGAGAGTCACTGATTGGAAATGCAAAAACTGAGTAATTTGCAACAAGACAAAATAGTTTCAGAGATTTAAATTGCTACCGGTAGGCTTCTCTGCTGTCCTCCTAGCGTACCAGCATTTGACTGTACCAGTCCGGTACGCATCTCTTCATGTTGGTGCCTATGTTTTAGTTTACCAGTCCATTCACCTCCAATCTTCTGTTCCACGGCTTTCACCACTCCAGCTGGCAGCACCTCGTACCAGTACCGGTTCAGTACTGTACTGTCTCACCATCTTGTCAGTGTACCAGTTCCTTGGTACCAATCTTGTTGTATCCCTTTTTTTGGTGTCTATCTGCATCCATGTCCCCTCCTCTATTCAGTAAAAAGCATTGGCAAGCCTATCTTGAATAAATCAGTTGTGGTCCGATCCAGTGTTGCCCCTGACAGTCTCAAGTTTTGTCTGTTATCTTTAAGCCTATCACTTGCATTGTTCTCCATGACAGCACAATATTGAGTTGTCTCCTCTCTCTTATATGCCAAATAATTCTCATGAAATAGGGACATGGCCTACATATCATACAAGAAAATGTCAAAAAAGTGACAACAATATGCACCAAATGCGATTACAGGATTGTGCCTCACAGAAGCACTTCTATGTGCTGTTAACAAAATGACAACAATATCCCTGATACATTATTCTATTCAACTTCTTATTAATAATTATTCTTCTCCCAAAATAATTGTAAAAACAATGACAACACAAAAATATAAAGAAATCTTGATCATTTTTTGTATTAAAGATAACAGTACGCAATTCTTTATGTCAATACTTACAGAGGTGATAAAACACAATCATTGATCATTTTAAATTAAGCTAAATCATTTTAACAGTATGTCATTTTGAACACAAATTTTGATCATTTTTCATTTTATTAACAGCATGAACTTAAGCTAAATCATTAATTGAATGATTAAAACTTTGATTACTCTCTGGTATGCAATTATTTATGGCAATACTTGTTCTAAAAATAAGATGAACACAAGGGTCATGACATTGCCTTTGTGTAGTATCCACACACAGGCATTTCATTATTTCCAAAGGTATGGTCAATTTCTTCAATTAATATATGCTTTGATTCAGTAACATACTATCTTTTAGGAAGATCCAAGAATACAAAATTATACTATTCTTTTCGTCTTTCAATTTAGTTGCCATTATAACTCTTTTATACAATTATGACATTGCTTTTTTTTTTTAAGAATATCTATATTGACAAGCACCAACACCCATATTCTAGTACCAGTAACAACCTAAATTTGATGATCTACTACAAAGTCCTACCTATTTAATTAGTAAAGACAAATTGAAGCTCGAATTGAAGAAAAAACAAGTTCAAGAGGAGCAAAATAATTCGGTCATGGTGGTGAACATTTGTACCTCCTCTAGTCATGATCGAAGCAGAATAATTCTTTCTTTTCCGCTCCCGCGCAACGATTATCTCTCCCGCGAAATGAGATGATGCTGATTAATTTATTCTACTTTTTCTCGTATTTTTGTTTTGGTTCAAATTTCAGTACCAAGGTGTGGGAAGAATTTATCTTGCAAATAGCACGAAAAAGGCAACGTCAATAACGTATAATGTATCAATCCATTAACCAGGTCTTTATTAGAGGGTAATGCTACTCTGTTAGTAATTTTTTGAAGTGTATAGCTCGTTTGCTTGTTGCGATGTAAACACTATTGGCCGACATTTTTATTAATATCCAAAGTTAATTACAAATTAATAAATATACTCAGAATTTCTTAGTTTTTCGAAAAATGTCCGGTTTTCTCCTCTCCCAGAAACCGGCCAGAATCTGACCGGTATCTCCTCCTTTTTTTTTTAAGAGACACTATGGAGAGCAAGATAATGAAATCTAACACTGAAAATTCGAATTTTTTGTTTAAATTATTTGTTAGATTACTTCTTTTGATGTATAATTAGCATATTTATACTAAAATATGCTAAATTACTTGAAAGTATGTTGAATTACACTATATTACATTAAATTACGCTAAATTATGTTAAATTATGTTATTTTAAACTAAATTACATTAAATTACGCTAAATTTCGCTAATTATAATGAAATACGGTAAATTACGCTAAACTACGCAAAATTATGCAAAATTTAGGCTGATTTTGTGCCATCTTTCATAAATCATAAAAATAGTAAAAAAAATTCAAAAATAGTAAAAGTTAGTATTCTACAAGTTCATTATATAACTAATTTACTGAGCTACTTAGATTGAATAATAGAAATGAAAATCTTAATCGGAAACTTCAACTCAAGTTTTGAGGCTCTTCCCTTTGTTTTTTGGCAATTCTGAATTTTGAAATTCGGCATCGTGGGCACTGATGCATGCGTATTTTCGCAAGCTTTCCGAAAAGTGGTCATTTGCTTAAATCGGACACTCGAGCGCCGTTTGAAGTTTTGTCGTCGTTTTTCGCCGTCTCAGTAAAGATATCATCCATATTCATATGTAATTTACCGTATTTAAGCGTAATTTAAGTGTAATTCAATAATTTAGCATATTTTAGTATAAATATGCTAAGTATACATCAAAAGAAGTAATATAACAAAAAATTTAAACAAAAAATTCGAATTTTCAGTGTTAGATATTGATCAAATGGACTCTTCAGAGTGTAAAAAAAAAATTGAGGAAACCGGCCATATTCTGGCCGGCTTCTGGGGTAGAGGAAACCTGCCAGGACTGACCGGTTTGGATATTTTTCGAAAAACCAAGAAATTATGGGTATATTTATTAATTTGTAATTAACTTTGGATATTAATAAAAATGTCGGCACTATTGGTATCTCCTTATTTAACTTTTTTTTGTGACTGGTTTCTAGTAATATCATTTATCACTTCTGGATTTTTTTTTATTAGTATGCTTATTTGATTAGTTTGTGATATCGCTCTAAACAGAAATTACTTCTTCTTTTGACCTGATAATTTTGTATGTTGTTTCATAAACCTTGTCGTCAACTAACATGTAGATGTTGCATACTATTGATAAATAGAAGTTTCATTTGAATAACCATAAAAAAATATATAATTCACAGAACTTGTGATAGTAAAAAAGGATGCAAAAGCCAGCACAAAAAATAGAAGTAAAAGAAGGGTTGGTCAAACTATTTTGGTACTTCAGCTATTATGTCTCAAATTGAATATGAAGCAACACTAGGGGTGAGTAAATCGCTCACAACTCGTAACTCGCTCGCTAAATGCTCATTAACAACTCGCTCATTAGCAACTCGCTATAACTCGCTCATTAACAACTTGCTCATTAGCAACTCGCTATAACTCGCTCATTAACAACTCGCTCATTAACTTAATGAACTGAGCATGAGCATACCCCAACTCGCTCATAACTCGCTCATTAGCTCATTAAGAAATTAGTTACACAAATTCTACCCCATCTAATCTCTAGAATAGTATTTGGTTCTGTAGCTAAAAATTTTGAAACTATTTGAGCGACAGCAAAATTTTCACAAACTAGAAACTTTAGAGGCAAAACTGCAAAGTGCAAAACTAAAGTCACAGACTCATAGAGAGTCAGACTCCGCCAAAACCTAAAGCCCGAGACAGAGACCAAAACAAAACCTAAATCCCTCTCATTTCTCCGCCAAAACTTTGAGCCACCAGCCGCGTACAGCCAGCCACCCTTTGTGTGCTTCTCCGCCTCTCAGCCTCTCCACGTGCGGACGTGCCTCTCCGCCTCTCCGCCTCTAATGGCTAGACAATTCAACTACCGAGCTCATCACCTCTGACCATTTATTTACCTCCTATTGCTGAAGGTGAGTTCTAAAAAAGAAAAAAATATCTAGTCATTATTGGCATGGAAAATATTAGTTCCACAAATGAGAAATTTTTGGATCATTTTTTCTTAAACAACTAGGTAACTCGCTCATTAACAACTCGCTCATGCTCGCTCATTAAGCTAATGAGCCGGAGCATGAGCATACCCAACTCGCTCATGCTCGCTCATTAATCACCCCTAAGCAACACCAATCAATGTTATCTAAATTGATGCAATCTGTTGGATCTTCTCTCCACTTAGAGACAAAACTCTTTATTTTTTCACGGGGAGATAATAAGTCCATGCACTGTTTCAGTGAGGAAAGAATCATTTCTCTCTCTGGTTTAATATACCAAATATGTGGCTCTCTGCAAAAGTAGAAGTCAGTTTTCAAGAATTGAGATAGAAAAGAGAAAATAGAATAATTTGTAAATTATCGAATTGAAATCATTATCTGTACTAACAGCTTAGTTATTGCGGTCGAGTCCGCATCGTCTACATTAACTCAAAAGAGCATCTTTTGAGTTAATGCATCTCGGCCATTAGATTTTAAACGGAGCTAATCCAATCACGTAGGGGCTTTCAATATTAGTGCAGATCTAACTCACACAGATCTTAAAGCAGATCGGACGGTCCAGATGCATTAACTCAAAAGATTTTTTTTGAGTAAATGCAGAGGATACGAATTCATTGCGGTCACTGCCGCCTTCCAACTTTTGTATTCAAAAACAACAAAATGAAGTTAATAGAATGATCATTTTAAAAAGAAGAAGTAAACAGAATGATGCAATTTAAAAACTCTAAAACCCAGAGGGGCTAATTACACAGTTTCTGTCAAAATTATCATACTGCTTCAATATGTGTTCCCAAAAATGCACAAAGGTATTACATAGTTTCAGTAAAGAAATTCAAACCAACCTATCTACTCCTACCACACACTCAGGGGCATAGAGCAGACTCAGAACTCCTCTACCAAATATTGGCAGATGAACTCTAAAAGACAGCTGTATAGCTGAACCGGTACACCGGTACCAATACAATTT
Organism: Carex parvula; assembly: GCA_025461045.1. Lineage (NCBI taxonomy): Eukaryota > Viridiplantae > Streptophyta > Magnoliopsida > Poales > Cyperaceae > Carex > Carex parvula. Next base: position 12,183 of record JAJGRW010001380.1, on the reverse strand, counting down.
TTTTACTCATATAAGGAAAACTTCTGAGTCAAACTCCTAACTTATAAAACCAGCACACAAAAAACTAGAATAACTGCTGCAAAATTGCTATACTCAGTCTGCTACCAGTACTGGTACCAGTGGGGCTGTACCAGCATGCTCTATATTACCTTTGAATATTGACCCTGATAATAAAGACCAAAACAGTTGTACCAATAAATAACACATTAATCAATCAGTTTGGAACTCGTAACCACGCTAGCAATATGTTCCCCTTACAAGGGTTTATTACAAAGTTTGCATAGAAGACCTCAGATTTTACAACTTACTTCTTTACATGACAAGTTGAATCCTAATATCAGTATCAGCCATGTTGTTTCTCTCATACTAGAACATCATTTTTATAAGTTAATATCAAATATAATCTTCAACTCTTTTCTCTATTTCATATCTTGTATTATCCTTCAACTCGTTAAATCCTTCAGTATTTATCCACCGAGTTAAATTAATATATTAACTCTACTTAATTTACATCTAACCTTTGATTTATGCTTAGGTTTACCAAATAAATTGACATAATTAACCTTCTTTCACTAAATTAATATATTAACTCTAGTTAACAGACATCCGATCTATTTTTATTTTTTATTCAAAATTATACTCCATTCTTAACCTTTGCATTTTGAGGATCATAAATAAAGCTTAAATTCTTAATCCTCTGCCCCGTAATTTAAATAAGCCCCAAGATCCTATAATGCTGCAAATTTAAATCGTCATCCCAAGGAAAACTGCTTCAAATATATGTATTTCAAATAATAAGTATGTGCTCCTTTTCTAAGTCTCCCAAACAAACGACATCTAATCCAGTGGCCTGGATTCAATCACATCCCAAATAGATCCCCCTCGGCTCTGTACAGCAACAAGCACCCCACCCCCCCCCCCCCCCCCCCCCCCCCCCAAGCACCATTAGGGTCCATCATTAATTAATAAATTAATTAGTTCTCGCTTCACCAGCAGTCCAGCACCAACAGAGGTCATGTCAGGTCCCGATGCATTCTCGATTCTTAAATTTCCACCATTAATTCATGCATGAAAACTGAAAAGTGTGTTGCTCTCTGCATCTCGCTGAATTTCGGGTTGGGGTTGCTTGTGCGGGCCGGGTCTAGCTAGTTAGCTAGGCTGGGCCCATTTCCGCATCTCGCCGCCTATGGAAGACTTTCTTGCCTCCGACCCCGCAATGCTGTCTTCATGTCTGATTCCACGCAGGAGCGCTGCTGCATCCTTCATCGTGGGCCGGTCATCTGGCCTCGTGCTGGCACAGAGCAAAGCAATGCCTAAGGCCTGGAGCATCTCTTGAACCTGCGTGTCAGGCCGCCCTTGCAGCCGAGGATCCAGAAGTTCCACAGGGTCCCGCTTCTTCTTCAAATTATCACTAACCCATTGCACAATGTTTTGGCCCTCTGCAAATGTTGGGTCTACAGGCCGCTTCCCCGTTAGTAACTCCAACAGTACAACTCCGAAACTGTACACATCGCTCTTTGTGGTGATCTTCATCATACATCCGTACTCTGGATATGACAATTAAAAAAAAAACATTTAATAATTATTATCAATCATCAGAGCCATAGCAGTCATATACTTGAGGCTTGATAGATAGTAAACTTTGTGATAAATATTGTTCATTAATCATATCAGCCAACAATAGGAACGACATATATTGCAGCCCAACTCATTGGAAGTATGTATGTTTTTAGTTACTTACCAGGAGCAATGTAGCCATAGGAACCCGCAAAAGGAGGCGGCGAGGCTGCAGCGCTGCCTTCATCAACCGCACGTGCCAGACCAAAGTCAGCAAGGCACGCTTCGTAACGCTCGCCCAACAGCACATTGTCTCCCTTGACATCTCGGTGCAGGATGGCCGGCACACAGTCATGGTGCAGGTACGCCAACCCATCCGCTACACCAACTGCTATACCGAGCCTCACCTCCCACTCAACTACACTCGCACCTCCGCTGTTTCCGTGTAAAAGGCTGCCAAGAGTACCGTTCGGTAAATAATCGTAGAATAAAAGTCGGGTGCGTCCGTTAGCTGCCCATCCTAGCAGCCGTACGATGTTACGATGGCGCACACGTGCCAGTGCACCTATCTCACATGCAAATGCTTCTGCCGATGCCTCATCATACGACCTGAACTTCTTTACAGCGATCGTCGTACCTGTTTAAAGATTGAATATCAAAATCTGGTTGAAAAGTTTTCTCTACTGGTTCACACAGTATCAGGAAAGAAGAAGCCATGACTGTTGCTTTTTTTTAACTGCATTTTGCAAACCATTCTGAACTACAATTCACTTCTGTTAGGTACTGGAAAAGGAAAACCTTCTTGAACTAAATTGAATTAAGACACTTGCATAATTTATGATCTTGTCATCAAAGCAAGTATTAAAAAATGTCTATAACAGAGCTAACTGTAAACAGAGTAAGACCACCCTTCCCTGCATTGCTACTTGTAGAATTATTTTTCTTTCCTTTTTGTAATGCTTTGTGTTGCATCGTAATTGAGTTGAGATATATATGCTTGTATAAAGGAAGTTAGGAAATGGGAAAAAAAATATAAATTAGGCCAAAAGCAAAAAAGAAAATTACCATTAGCAGGGATGTGAGTGCGGTACACCGGGCCAGACCACCCCTGCCCAATTACGTTGGCTACTGTGAGACACCGGGCTAACTCAGAAATCACAATGTCAGGCTTCTTCTGATAGAGTGTCACCTCCCACGGAGGTGCCATGTCTCCATCTTTCTCTTCATCCCCGCATCCGCTGCGCATTTTAATGGCCACCTTGTGTCTTCTGTTGATTAAGACAAACATGGCAGCACCGAGCAGCGCCACGGTGGCAGAGAGCAGAACAGCAGTGGCAACACGTGCTGCCCTCAGCGACATCCGGGACCTACTCTGCTCAGCAGAAGCACAACCAGCCACGCAAAGGGCTGGGTTTCCTTCTAGGTCTGCCAGTGGGAGTTTTGAGAAAAAGGGTGTGCTCGGCACCTGTCAAACACATGTCTCTCTCTATTTTAGTTTTTGCTTTGCCTTTTTTATTTTTGATATGACGGGCAATTAAAGAATATTGTATAATTTGCTAGGTAGGGGCGTAGAAAAACTAGCTAGTAGCAACACTATAGGAAATTAATTACATTGTTGGCCAAAATCAAAATAGATTGTCATATAATTTTGAGGTTATTAGAATTGTATGTAAATTCATACCGCTCCAGAGAAATTATTGAAGGAGATGTTAATGCCACGAGGTTTTTGAAGAGCGTACAACGGCCGAAGATCTCCAGTGAATCGGTTGTGAGATAAGTCGAGTACACCGAGTCGGGACAGCCCCGCAAACTCTGCCGGAATCTCCCCAGAAAAATCATTTGAACTCAAATTAAGCATGATTTCCAAGCCAGGAATGTTGCCGATGCTTGGTGGTACTTTACCGGTGAGCATGTTTCCTCCCAAATCCAACAGTTGTAGGCGTGTACAGGATCCAATAACTACTGGGACTTCACCAGAAAACCGATTTCCGTTTAATACCAACTTGGTTAGGGAGGTGAGTAGACTGAGTTCCGATGGGATCGGTCCGGTTAATAGATTGTTTGACAAATCAAGATATTGAATTGAGGTCAATCCTTGGAAGAGATCTTGTGGTAGGGACCCGGTAAGCGAATTTGCATGCAAGTCGACAAATGTAAGATTCTGACAGTTGCCAATCTCGGGTGGGAGCATACCAGTAAGGTGGTTGGACCCGAGGTCCAAGAAGCTAAGGTTACGCAACATACCGAGCTCCTTCGGTAGTGGACCGGCTATGCGGTTACCACTCGCACGGAACCTTATCAATGATGAGCAACCGCCGACTTCGGGCGGTATTTCCCCAGATATGTCGTTATCCAACAGGAGCAATTTAATGAGCCGGGGTAACTGGAACAACGATTTTGGAATCATGCCAGTCAACCCATTTTGCGAGAAATCTATCGCCTCGAGATTGGTGCACTGACCAATCTCAGCAGGTATCGTACCTGTCAGACGGTTTTTCCAGAGGTAGAGAGTCTGTAAATTAACGAGCTTACCGATCTCGGCGGGAATGGTACCGGAGAGGTTGTTGTTGTCTAGTTGGAGGTCAGTGAGATTGGTGCAGCGCATGATTTCGGGGGGTATCTGTCCGGACACCTGGTTGACACTAAGCTGGAGCTGTTGGAGAGCAGTGAGGTTACCAAAGGTGGCAGGGATGCGACCGGTGAGACCATTCATGGAGAAATCGATGACAGAGAGAGCAGTGCAGCGGGCAAGTTCGGGCGGTATGATGCCGACGAGTTGGTTTTGCCAGAGCAAGAGGTTGGTGAGGTCGGAGAGGTCGCCCAGCTGGGGAGGGATGGAGCCAGTGAGCTTGTTCTCATAGAGGTAGATGTTCTGAAGACTGGTGCACTGGCCGAGCTCAGGCGGGATGGGGCCCGTGAGCAGAGCGGTGTAGAGGGCGAGGGTCTGGAGGTTGTGAAGGTCACCGAGGGAGGCGGGGAGGGGGCCGGTAATGCTGGTCTCGGCCAGGCCCAGCATCACAAGGCTGCTGCAGTTGCCGATCTCAGGGGGCAACGGGCCATGCAAATTCTTGTTGCCGCCGGCGCGGAAGACCTCGAGGCTAGCTAGCTGGCCCACGGAGGCGGGGATGGGGCCGGCGATCTGGTTGTCGTAGAGGATGAGTTGACGGAGGGAGGTGAGGTTGCCGAGGGAGTCAGGAATGGGGCCCTCGAAGTGGTTGGAGTTGAGGAGGAGAGTGTTGAGGCGGCTGCCGGGGAGGAAGAGGTCAGGAGGGATGGGGCCAGAGAGTGCATTGGCGCTGAGGTCGAGGTGAGAGAGCAGGGGGAGCTGGTGGGAGAGCTGGGAGGGGATGGGGCCTGAGAGATTGGTGGCAGAGAGGACGAGCTTGGTGAGAGAGGTGGCGAGCAAGCTGAGGTTAGCGGGGACGGTGCCGTGGAGGTCAATGTACTGGAGGGTGAGCTCGGTGACTCGGCCGGTAGAGTCGCAGGAAATGCCGGACCATCGGCAGGGAGTGGAGTCAGCAGGGTTCCAGTCGGGAAGTGCGTCGGGGTTGAGCAGTGTGGTTTTCCAGGAGAGCAGGGCCTGGCCTTGGGGGTTGATGGCCGCGGCGGTGGTTAGGTGGGGAATGTGGAGCAAGAGAAAGAGGACTGTTAACGTTGCTGTTGCAGTTGGTGTTGAGAAGAAGATTGTCATGTCATCTCATGGGATCAAGCTCTACACGGAAAAGGAATGGATGTTGCTTGCTGTTAATTATATGTCTTAACTTAACTGTCTTTGTGTACTGTGCAAGGGTAATATATTTATTTAATTGTGCTTATTTATGATTGAGGTTGTGGTGACTGGTGAGTCCCTTTTGCTGAGTGAGCATCCGCTGCTTTTCTTGATAGAAAAGCAGCTCCCTGCTCTTCTCTTTCTCTCTGTATCTCTCTAAAAAAAAGAAGAGAGAGAGAGAGAGTCACGTGGGAGAGAGACGACGAGGAGAGAGATAGAGAGGCAAGCAGAGGCAAGCAGGGGGAAAGAAAAGCAGCGGATCTCGATTCCCCTTTTGCTTGCTTGTGATGCAAGTGAGGTCGTGAGAGGGAGGAAGACTAAACACTAGTGGGAGGGAGTCTGGGAGGGTAAGAGTGACACTATATAAATTAATCTCAATTAAATTAAATTATACTTGAGTCATATCATGTCATCTGATCTGCACATTAATTATTTAACAAATGAAACAAATTGTAGTGCCTGCCAGAATCTCCGGATCCAAGAATTAAAGCCTACTGTCCCTTTTCTTCTTTCTTTATTCTTAAACATATCATCATCATATATATAAATAAATAAATTATGTTACCTTACCTTTAATAATATTTATAGTTATATTGGTATGTGGTATGCCTGTGGCCCTGCACTAATTAATCACTTAATTGCTGCAAGCAACTTTTTTTTTTGTTAGGGGAAGGTGAGGGTCTGCAAGCACCTTAAATTTATAAATGCACACTTATCCGATATATAAATCTCCTCTTGGCTCTCGCTGGTATATAAATGCGTACTCTACTCATTCTACAATCATGATATAATGGCTCGCATTTCTAATTTTCTATATTTGTTTAGTTTTGTACATATATCATATCAGTTTTTTTAAAGGGGAAGAAAAAAGAGAGAAACAACATCATATCATCTCGGTAACTGGTAAGTGATAACTTCTTGTCGTCAAGTTATGGGTTATTGGTTAGCATGTGTTGACAACCATGGCAATAAAAATATACGAGTGAGGCTACGGTACTATGCATAGCACAGATTGGGTCCGTGCTACGGCTTAATATTTGAAATTTTCAAAATTTTAATGGTCGATCTGAACAGTTCAACATGATTATAAAATGAATATGTACTTGCAAACCAAATTTTACATTTTTTTCGATTTTTTTTACTATTTTTTTAGATAGGTAGAAAATCATTGTTTTTGGATGGTCCCGAATTTTCAGATCAAGTGATTTTCTACCTATCTAAAAAAATAATAAAAAAATTGAAAAAATGTAAAATTTGGTTTGCAAGTACATATTCATTTTATAATCATGTTGAACGGTTCGGATAGACTGTTAAAATTTTGAAAACTCAAATATTGAGCCGTAGCACGGATCCAACCGTGCTATGCATAGTACCGTAGCCTTACTCAAAATATATTACAAAAAGGGAAGGTAACAAGTTGAAAGCATAAGAATAGCTGGCATTGGTAACTGGTAAGTGGTAAGAGGCAGACAGTAGAGATTATTCGATTAATTTAAGGTAGAAGAGAATAACCGGCCTCGTGACAGTGTGTAATTAAGTTCCATGAGGTAAAAGATGAAAGATTTCAGATCTACCTATCCCAAGGTAAAGTGTCCGACTCCGACAGGATAGAATGAATATAGATTATGTATGGAGTTGAATTACTTCTCTAATTAATATTTTTATTCTTTACTTACGCCATTAACTCTTTACTTACGCCAGTGAGTTTGCTATGGAGTTGAATTACTTCGCACTCCGGAGGATTGGATGCATGACATTACAATTCTTCTAATACACCAAATTCTATATTAAATACATCTATTTAAATAATAAAATGTACATACTTTTATAATTGTTGCTTATTGGTGTTTTGATGAGTAAGCTAGTAAGTATGAATGTTACTTAATGCTGTAATTAATAAAGTCACCAAAACTTACCGAGGAGAGCTTAGTTTAATAAGGAAGAAAATGAGATTGAGAGGTATAATTAAAGGGAAAAGGAGCTGAGGTAACTTTCCTCGCACGGGAGGCACATGATGCTTGCAGTTGCAGATCTAATTGTTCCTAATTTAAAGCTTTAATTAAATATTAACAGAGTTTAATTTAACATCACCCCTCCATCACCACCTCTTACCAGCCTGCACTGCATGTGTTATATGTATAGTTAATAATTTGTACCAGTAGTAGTCTGTAGTCTATAGTCTAGGTAGGAAACCGCCATTTAGGGGTTAAAAGTTCCTCTTAATTAATTAAAGAAGCCAATTAAGCCAGTACACAGATCTAGATCTAACCACTCCCTCCCACCTTCTCAAATTAACTATTAACTATCCAGTTTAAAAATTAAAATTAAAAGGAGATCTCAGGTACAACTGTTAAAACAGACCTCCAATTGCCTCTTCAATTGTCAAGTCTGATACTCTTTTCAACTCTCAACAGCACCAATTCTCAAAAAAAAAAAAAAAAAAAAAGGACCTGGAAGGTGAGTTGATGGGAATTAATTATGTGTTTATTTTACAGTTGTTTTTAAAATTCTTTAAAATGTATATTTGACTATTGCTTAATATATAATATATATTTAGTTTTTTGCTAATACATATTTATTTTGTTTAAAACAAAGTTGATCAAGATGAGTTCGGAGTTGCTTGCAATCGGAGAGATTAAAGATATAAGAAAAAAAAAAATGCAGCTAGAATCGCCAAGTGAAATCTTTAACCCGTTAACCGCTATAGAAAGCAAGAACTAGATTTTATTTCTAATATAGTTGTTGCACTCTTGTGTTTTTCTTTGCATGAAATTCAGGTCCCAAGATATAAAAATGTGTCTATTTTTGAACTTTGATGAAACACAGAGTAATTATATGAAGCAGACAAGCAGTGTTTGGGAGAGCAGCTTGGGTCCGATGCCCATCGGACCCAAAGTGGGTTCGATGGGCTCGATGACTGTCCGATCTGCTTTAAGATTCACGCCTAGAACTTTTGCGCCTGCTTTAATATTCGTGCGCACAAATCGGACGGTCATAGAGCCCATCGGACCCAAGCTGCTCTCCAGTGTTTGCTAGTATGCACATGACTACGGGGTAGACTATTATTATCTAATCAACATAGCTCTTGTATGAAAGCAAAAAAAAAAAAAAAAAACCATAGCTCCTGTATACAAATTACTATTGCTGCCCTTACTTGAATATGAACAAAAATAGTAAAAATTAACATTAGGTGCATAGTTGAATACCCATCAAAACTTTTATAATGACAAATATCTTATCAGAACTTTAAAAATTAGATATATTTCCATTTAAATTGAACATCTCTTCTATTTTCCCATCTCATGACTTCATTAAGTTAATGTTAATTAAAATAAATATAATTCAATATTAACCATGAATAAACAGTAAAAAGATCATCTTTACCCCTTCTATCTTTTGCATAATACAGTCACACAAAAGAAGATAAGTCCTCACCATGATTGACATAAATAGAATTTGCCGAAATTTTTATTAATATTCAAAAAACCTATAAAATTTTGGATTATACATACGTTTTTCTAGAAGATTCGGAAAATAATCAATTTCGCCAAATAATTTAGCAGAAATTTTATGCTTTTCCGCCAAATTATTTGGCGAATATGGAATTATGCTTTCCACCAAATAATTCAATGAATAAATGATTTCTGTTGAATAATTTGGCGGGAAAACCTATTTCTGTTGAATTATTCAGCGAAAAATCCAGAAGCCTATAAATATGTGATTTTCTCTCTCTTCTCTCTCACAATCCATTCTGCAGCTTGAAGAGAAGAAGAGAAGAAGAGAGAAAATCGCATATTTTTGCATTATGTAAGTTTTATTTATTTATTTATTTAATTTTAAATTATTTAATATTTCAATTTATATGTAAATGCTTATTAGAGTTATTATTTTGAAATTGTAGTTTGTTATCCAGACCAATCAAAATAAAAAATGATATGTGTGAAATTATTTGTTGGTAGGGAGAACATCCAATACAATGATGACGGGTGTCTTTTTCCAACCCGCCCTCGATACTCATTTTCGGGTAATCGTGCGATATCTTTGACTATCTCTAGAATGAGATTTATACACGGGTTGCGTATACCAATTGGTCCCGATAACGGACCATGCATCGTTCAAAATAATTTTAGAATATTGTGGCGTCCTTCCAACAAAGTTTACTAGTTGGAGTTATATGTAGAATTGGAACCCAAATCATGCTAGTTTTTAGGGGTGAGTAAATTGCTCACAACTCGTAACTCGCTCGCTAAATGCTCATTAACAAACTCGCTATAACTCGCTCATTAACTTAATGAGCCGAGCATGAGCATACCTCAACTCGCTCATTCAGAACTGAGTTATATAAATTCTGCCACATCTAATCAACTTCTCTAATAGCTGTTAGTATATTCAGAAAAATAATATTAAGAATTTGCAAATTTTTCTAAAACAAGCAGAATTACAATTCCCATTCAATGCACTATTTCTTAATTTTTTCTGGTTTCAGGCCATACTCATTAATATACTAGTCTCAAAATATAATTCAAAATTTGATTACAAAAAATTTGATCATTAATACACCGCTCTAGATTTGTACAGTTCTGAATTTGTATATTTCTAAATTTTACATTTTATTATTATTTTGATAATACAAATTTGTAGGTATGTGACAAAAAGATAGCTTTGAGTATGTGACATGTAGGACTGTGAGAACGACAAAAAGATAGTTGTTTGATTTTGTTAAATTTGCTTATGGATAATTTTTTGTTAAATTATGTACTGTTTAATTAAGTTGGATTATGACAATTTGTTAAATTCTATAAATGAAATTAGTTTTTGAATGATGTATTTTAAACAACTCGGCAACTCGGCAACTCGCTCATTATCAACATACTCATTAACAACTCTCTCATTAACAACTCGCTCTAACTCGCTCATTAAGCTAATGAGCCGAGCATGAGCATACCCCAACTCGCTCATGCTCGCTCATTAATCACCCCTACCAGTTTTAATTCCCAATTGGACCTGAACAGCAGCCCATGTACCCAGTAAGATCCATGAACCTTGAAGCCGATGATGGGTCAAAATCAGAGCTAATAATTTATAACCCTAATTGTCTACTTTACAATCAATTCACAAGTGTATGAACTATCGTATTGTATAGATCGGGGTGTCGGTCCACAGAGATAGTGTATTAAAGATCTAACAATAATTAAGTCTAGGTTTTGTTTTTTTGTTGAATTGTTTAGTTGTAGGAACAATTAACAGTAAAGTGATTTTTTGTGTATAGAAGAAGACTTCTATAGGGATTATCTATCATTCTTACTTGTTTAATCTAGTTTCTGGTTGAAAAAAAAATTGTACGCGGTGCTGTCACCAACCGCATGCGAGTGCTAAACCTGTCAATTATAGTTTCTAACTCTAATCGAAATTGCATGCGGTTTGGCCAGAACCCTGTGCACCCTAAACTAGTATCAAATGCAAATCTGAGAGCTGCTAATCCTAACTTAGTGCTAATCACAGGGACGCTATAGCACCATAATTGAATAACTGGTAAAAGAATGGGACCCAGACTTCACCCTAATCAATCGCATAAAGATTAATGATAAGTCTCTATTACCAAGTCTAGAAGGATTTAAGTTCACAGTTACGTCCTTTATACCTTCCGTAGTTGAAATAACCGAGATTACCCCACTATTAACTATAGAACGCGACGTTCGTATGTAGATCTATGTACTAATAGGGTTCTAACTGAGATCGGATCACAAAGAATCAACAGTTACGTCTATTTTTCTTATTGGATCTAGATAATTGTACCCTATTCCTAATAGGCAAGGTCCTTATACAGCTAAGCACTATGGTGTAGCTATCACCATACGGACGAGGTTAGCACGTACCAAATTTGTTGTTATAAGCAATCTTCCGTGCTGTTTGACTAATTTGCAAAACATATAATCATTGAATTTTACAGTTTCTGTTTGAGAATATGTGCAGGTTTAACAGTCAATGTTAAAGGTCAACGTAAGTCAACAATTCATATCGATAAGTTGGCGTAACGAGTCGGTTTATATATATTTAGTAATGCAAAGGAAGCAGCAAAACAAGCAGAAGCATGAACATCTTCCACAAGAAGAGCAACAAGAGGATGTACTTCAAACAGACGCCAACGTTGATGTTTTTTTTTATGTTATTGGAATTGAATTTGTAGGAGTCAAATTCCAGTTTTAGTTAGTAATTTTATTGTTGATGTTGTTGTAATTTTAATTTGTAGTGACATTTCAAGTTTTTATTGAGTAATTTTAATTCTAGTTTTTACGTTTTTATTGTTATTACTTTCCATTTGACAACATATTCTTATAAAAAAATAATTACCAAATAAAATTTCATATAACTAAAACAAACAATTGAAACATCTAAAAATACAATGAATAAAATAATTTCGAACAAATTAAATATAAATATCAAACAATATTAAATATGACATTTGTTTGAATAATTGATATGTAATAATAACTACAAAAACAAACAATTCCAAAACAAATTCAAGCAAATAAAAAAAGTTCGCTAGAAAAGCCCAAATCTGAAAAAAATTTTCCGAATTCGCAGAACCGGAAAATTATTCTCTAGAAAGAGATCGAATGCATGAAACCGGAGAATTATTCTCCAGAAAAAAGACCTGAATCTGAAGAATAATTTTCTGATTTGGACAGATTTGAAAATTTCTGCTAATGGTGCAGATTATTAAATTTAATATTAATAAACCTTTTGGTCTCTAACATTGCAACCATAGAAGCTAAAGAAATAATATTTGCACATATAGGCTAATTGATTATAGAATTATCTTGTTTTGAAACTCTTCAACTTTTTTTTAATATAAT
>JAJGRW010001379.1:86142-118949 GCA_025461045.1 Carex parvula | reverse complement strand
CGTCCATTGCCCTGTCTTGGTGGTGCCCTCCTTGGTGCTGCCACTGTTGGATTCCCGTTGGTTGAGTTGGAAGATTTCCGAATGACCGAGAGGCAAGGCTTCAAGATCCTTGGTACCGGCCATTTTTAAGAGAAGCCGTCTAAAATATCCGGTAAATATTTCTTTCTATTTTCTTGTGCCTTACCAGCTGACTTGGGAATTTGGGTGAATTCTGTGATTTGGGAATTTGAGCATTTGCTGAGCCATTCCTCTTTGGATTTTCTCTGTGATAAATGTGTACTGGTATACGATTTTCGTTCTCAAAATTTTCGTTGTCCGGTGCTGGTATGCACTGACAGAGGCTTTACTCCTTGTATATGTTGACCAATTTTGAACTGTGCTTGATGATTTTGGGTTACGATGTAGAAACTGAATTATTAAATATCACGTGCGAGTTGTTGATTTTCTCGATGCGATTACGTTAATTGAATAATGGGGAATCGGGGATACCACGATGGATTTTGTTAACTGGTACGGTGGTTCTATTATGGTTGCACCACTGGTACCGGCCTTTGCTTCCTTTGATAATTCGTTTGCGGTTAAATTGGTTGTGGTGCTGGTCCCAGTCGTACCAGCCCAGTGTTGATTACCGGTACCGACCCTTCTTTCCACCTGTACTCTGTTGTTTGTTGTGCGTTCAAGTCTGGTAATCGGTGCAAATTGACCTCTGTTGATTTTCTCTGTTGAATGTTGTTAATTGGAGAAAATATAAATATTAAGAGGGTTCGGCCCAAAAGAATTAATTAAAATATAGGTCTTGTTGTTGGGCCATATAAATTATGAATGTTAATGGGCCATTGATTGTTTAATAAAAAGAGGCATTGGGCCTTTTTCTGTTTGGGCTCGGCCTTTAGAGGCTTTGTTGAAAAAGTTGAAATTTAATTAAATGGGGCTTAGGCCCAAACCGAAATTTAAGCAAAATTTATTTAAAAGTGACAAATTAATTAATTATAAAAGATACCATTATTTAAAAGTATTTTTTTTTTAAAGTATTGTATATATATATTCTAAGGACAAATAAAAACATTAGGTAATGATAGAACTACGATTAAATTATGTACATGTATATGTATATGTTATGTACTTAAGATATATGTGTATACACCCAATTAAAATAGTTTAACACATTTAGATTAATTAGGATTTTAATTAATTAATAAATTAAGTAGTTAAATTTAGTAGTTAGATTTTTAAAATAATTAGTTAAGTAATTAGATGTTTCAAATTTAATAATTAGAAGTTGATAAGTTAAGTATAAATTTTAATTAAAGAAAATAACTTTCAAATAAATATGTTGTTAATTAATAAAGGACAATTAATTAACACATATTAATATTTTCGAATCATTACGATTACAAAAGTTTAGTTATAGGATAATTAGATAATCGCGTATTATTTTGTGATTATAAATTAATCAACTTGTACAAATTTTTAAAATGAGTTCGTACGACTTTAGAAATATTATAATTAGGAATTTAACGTTTATTGAGTAAGTACTTAGGATTTAAATTATGTGTAGCTAAATTAATTAGGAAACCTTTATAATACACATAAATAGTTAGGGATCAAATAATAACAATTTAAAGTGCGTAGATTATGTTTTAAGTAAATAAGCAGTTTATCTCCAAATTAAAATATAACGAATGATTTAAGTGAGTCAAATTAATAATTAGATTCGAACCCTAGTTAATTAACTAATTAAGTACGAACACTTAGTGAAAATAATCAAACGGGATATAAGAGTTACGAATACTTAGTTTAGACTCTAATTAAGTTACGTCTAAATTACAGGTCAGCCGACCTACGTAGACTCCGACCCGTGGATTGATCCCGCTGACGCTTGTACAGGAGCAGGCGAGGATTACGCGGATCCCGGAGGCTATTAGCGCGTTCTACCCCTACAGCCATCAGGTGTGGGATATCTGCATTATTCTTTCGTGGCGTACTCTTACCAGTTGACCACTTGACATGACATTCGCACTTTAAAATTTTGTAGTTTGCATTAGAGCATGTTTAATTCTCTTTGAATTGTAATTAGGAAATTGCATAACCCCTTCTAAATTGAAAATTTATTGCTTTCGTAGGAGTAGAGTAATTTAATTAATATATATTAATTTAGGATATTAGTTGCCCTCTTCTCGTAGAGGACAACATATTATGTAGTTAAGCATGTGCATTGGTGAGTGTGAGATAGAAGACCGAATGACTGTTTTTCCATTCTACGATTAAGTTGAAACTATATATTATTTCCTATCATTTTACCATTTACGTGCGGACCGATCTCGAGCCCAGAGGCACGAAAACGATTCAAGTTGTGTCTTCTCTACATTAGGAGCTATCAGTCTAGTACGGCTTACCTCATAGCCTCAGGTCGCGTGTTGGGACCGTACGCCTCTGGAGGTCTCGTACCCGGCGAGGATGACACGCTCCGGAGGGTCTCATGCCCAGCGCGCCAGTGTGCTGTCCTGGGGGTGGCATTGTGATGTAGGCTGGGGTGACACGTCACTAGAGGTCGCATACTCGTCCTGGATGCCACGCTCTAGTGAGTCTCATGCCCGGCGAGGATGACACGTCACTAGGGGTCGCATACTCGGCGAGGATGACACGCTCTAGTGGGTCTCATGCCCAGACCTGCGTAAAAGGGTCTCACGCCTTTGAGGGTGACACGCCTCTTTGATTCATGTCTATGGCTAGATGATGGAGGCCTCCTTGCTCTTGAGGAAACGGATTAACTTATTCTTACGTCTTGCATGTATGTTTTCTCCTATTGGGTTATATTGGTTTGAATATATGAATTTAAATTGGCACGGCACCGGGTGATAAAGTTATCCTTATTATTATTATATTGGTTTGTACACACAGTACCTATTGTACTGGACTCCGATTGGATATAAATATATTATTCTTGTATTTTATTTTGGGAAACTTTAATCATGTTGGCATCATAGGATAATCGCATCATATCATATACTATATGTATTTTTTTTTGTAGTTAGTATGTGTCACACCCCCGGACAACCCGCCGCGCATTTAAACGCAAGGCGTTAAGCACATCACATACATTATCAATAATACAACCAACAAGTCACTATATCAAACATAAAAGGAGTTCACAAACAAATAGAAAGGGAAAATATGTCAGACATGGCTAGTCAAACAGTTACCGCCATGTCTACACAATATTTAGTTCATACAAATATAATTTTAAACAAATAGTGGCTACTTTAAGAACTTCCGCAAATTCCTCACTCGCGGCCTTCCTCCGTGTCTTCTTCTCCATTTCCTGGAACTCACATAAAAGGTGGTACGGTGAGAGATCGAACTATCTCTCAGTGCGGGATTTAGTTCCAGCCCGGTGTTTTTACAAATCAATGCACTTAATATCCCAAATACAATAAAGTAAAGTTTTCAGAATTTTCCCCCCCAAATTTCCTATCAATTCAGATATGCAATCTTTTCAAAACAATTTTCATTCCCGCCTCTTTTAAATTCACATTTAGGTTTTTTAAAGTCCACACTCTGGAAATCCATGCCCGTACATAGAAATCCGGCGAATTCGCCACACAAGGACGACCCGTTCAATCACACCTAGATGGGCCATTGCGGGGACCCATCCGGCGAACCGCCACACAAGGACTACCCGTTCTGTTCACATTTCACACTCTGGGGGTCTGCCACACACGGACAGCCTGATTTTCAAAACACATGCTGAGCCGCCTCACACGGACGGCCCTAATTTAAAGAAAAACAAATCATTTACTTTCCCCATTCCCAATTCATAATCACAATTCCTGTCAATTCAATTCCATGCATCAAGAACTCCTATCATGCAATTCTAAACAAAATCAAACGAATGTTCGACATCCACAACATGCAGTTTATCTACCAGATTTGAAAAAGGGTTACTTACCTCAATCCATGCATTTATGTATTATTGTAAAACAAGACCAGGAACCCGCACCTGTATTCTCAGCGACTTCGTTTGAGCGTGTATTGGGATCTCGCGTATTCTCAGCGTCTCCTAAAGGCTCGCGGTTTGCTCCTAAGTTTCAACACGCTTGATTAGACTCTCATTTCTACTTAATCTACAGATTTCTATTCAATTTAACAACCTTAATTTCGCATGACATTCGTAAAGAAATTCTTAATCCTATAGCCCTATTCACAATTTATATTTATTTCATGGCAACTGTCATCCAAGGGTCAAGTACAAGCATTTAATCCACATTAACCTACAAGTCTCGATTCATTTCCCCACAATTCAATTTAATTAACTAAACTACCACCCTCGATTCTTCCCGCCAATTCAATTTGGTAATTAAATTTGAGTAATAACCTTGATTCTTGTATAACTAGACAAATTCTAAAATAGAAGAGGGTTCAATTTGCAAATTGGTTATTGGGTCTAGGGTTTTCGGTTTTGGGTTCAACCACAGGGGTTCGGGTCTTGGCATAGGGTTTCGGGTCTTGGCATGGGATTTCGGTCTAGGGTTGTGGTGGTGGTGGCCGGCGGCACAAGGGAAGGAAAAGGGTAGAGAGAAGGAGGTTCGGGTCTAGGGTTTATGTGGCCGGCGGCATCAAGGAAGGGATAGGGTAGAGAGAAGGAGGTTCGGCTAGAGGGGAAAAGCAACAAGGAAAGGGGGGGGGGCCGGGGGTGGGGCTGTCGGCTAGCCAAAGGAGAAGAGAGGGGTGGCGGCACAAGAGGGAGAGAGAGAGGTGGTTCGGCTGGGCCTCTTGTGGCCGGCGGCAGCCAAGAAGAGAGAGGGGGAGGGTTCGGCCAAATAGAGCAAAAGAGAGAGAGAGAGAATAACTTACAGAAACTTGAAAGAGGGAGAGCACAGGAATGGGAAGAGAGGAGAGGGTTGGGTTTATTATATTATTGAATATGGGCTAAACTTAGAATTACATATTTCTAAATTGGGCTTACTAATTGGGCTAAGCAATATATAATTACAATTATATGCAGAATTTAGATATATCTTTCATGTAAATTATAAAACGTTTGCTATTTATTTGATTGCCTTTTTATAAATTGTTTTCTGAACTATATATTATTTTTATTTTTGTTTTGTTCTAAATTGGAATCTAAATTTAAAATATACCCGGATTTAGAAGCGTTACATCCTCCCCCCCTTGGAAATCCTGTTCAGTCCCCAGAACAGCCTCGGCGTCTATGTCTTCGAACAATTCTGGGTATGTGGCACGCATCGTTTCCTCCATTTCCCAAGTTGCTTCTCGGCTGGTGTGTCGTTCCCATTGTACTAAGACCTGTTTAATGGTCTTTCGCCGGAGGCTTATTTCTTTGGTGTCCAGTATTTTCATGGGTCGCTCTTCATACACCAAGGTTTCATCTACCCCAGATTTGAAAAGTCGAGGATGTGGGAGGGGTCTCGGATATATTTCCGTAGTTGAGATACGTGGAAGACTGGGTGTACTTTATCTAGGGTTGGAGGTAGCGCCAGTTCATATGCAAGTGGTCCGATTCTTCTAAGAATTTCAAATGGCCCCACATATCTAGGACTCAGTTTCCCTGCTACGCCAAATCGTCTCACTCCCCTCCTTGGAGAGACCTTCAACCAAACATGATCTCCGGTTTCGAACTCTAGTGGTCGTCTCCTCAAGTCTGCATATTTTTTCTGTCTGTCTCGAGCAGTGTCTAGTCGGTTTAGAATCAGTTGGGTTCTATCCGCGCAATCTTTTACCATTTCTGGCCCCTGTTGGCAGTTGTTCCCCGTTGTTTCCCCACCACAAGGGGGTCTTCCAACGATGCCCACACCAAGCTTCAGAGGGTGCCATGTCGATACTGGCATGGTAACTATTGTTGTATGCGAACTCGGCCATTGTCAGATGATCAGCCCATGACCCTTGAAAGTTAATGGCACAAGCCCTTAGCATGTCCTCTAAAGTTTGGATTGTTCGTTCCGATTGGCCGTCCGTCTGAGGGTGGTGAGCGGTACTGAAATTGAGTCGGGTCCCCATTGCCTCCTGAAAGCTTTTCCAGAAGTGCGAGGTGAATCGCGTATCCCGGTCCGATATGATAGTCTCAGGAACTCCATGATATTTGAACTGATATTGAAGAAATAATTCTGCTAATTCTCCACCTGATGTAGGGGTTCGCAGGGGTATAAAGTGGGCTACTTTGGTTAGTGTGTCTACAATGACCCAGATTGAGTCATACCTCTTTTGGGTACGCGGTAACCCAGTGATGAAATCCATAGTAATGATCTGGAACTTCATTTGTGCTCTGGAGTTTGGATACAACAATCCTGCTATCTTTCTCCGCTCGGCTTTCACTTGTTGGCAGGTGATGCACCTAGCCACAAATTCTGACACGTCTTTTTTCATGTTGGGCCACCAAAATTGGGTACGAAGATCCTTATACATCTTCACCTCTCCTGGGTGAATGGTATATCCCGACTCGTGGGCTTCTTGCAGGATTCCTTTCTCAGTCCCCCCTGTTCGGGTACACACACCCGCTGGTTGAAATAGAGGAGTCCGTCCTCGTTTTCCTTGAAGGTCGACGTTGGATTGGTACGGGCCAATTCCCGGTATCTTTGGTGCTGCTCGTCGTCTTGGCCCGCGTCCCGTATTCGAGACTTTAATTCCGGTTGTACCGATATAGCTGCCAGGGTAAGTACCGCATTCGTCGCGTCTCCTTTGGTGTTGGTTTGCTCTTGGATCCAGCTGGTGGATACACACACTCCCAAATTCATGTGTCGCATCTCCTTGATCAATTCTGTTTCTTGGGTTATGACTTCTGCCAAATTTGTCGCCCCCTTCCTACTGAGTGCGTCTGCCACCACATTTGCCTTCCCGGCCAAGTATTGTATGTCTAAGTCATAGTCCTTCATCAGTTCCAGCCACCTCCTTTGTCTCATGTTCAATTCTTTCTGGGTAAACACATACTCAAGCTTTGGTGGTCCGTGAATACTCGGCATTTCGCCCCATACAGGTAGTGTCTCCATGCCTTGAGTGCAAAGATAACTGCTGCCAATTCTAGGTCGTGTGTGGGGTAGTTCTGTTCATGGTTCTTCAATTGCCGTGACCCGTAAGCAATTACTCGTCCGTCTTGCATGAGTACACATCCCTAGGCCGTTCCTTGACGCGTCGGTATACACCGTGAACTCTTGGTCTGGTTTAGGCAGTGTTAATACTGGGGCACTGGTTAGTAGTTTCTTCAAAGTTTGGAAACTCTCTTCTTGACTCTCCGTCCATTTGAAAGTAGTCCCTTTGTGTAGGAGCTGGGTCATGGGTCGGGCTGTCTTTGAGTACCCGGGAACGAAGCGCCTGTAGTATCCCGCTAACCCTAGGAAGCTGCGTATATCCGTTACACTTTTGGGTTGATTCCATTCTACCACTGCCTTGATTTTATCTGGGTCTACACGGATACCTTCTCCCGTCACTACATGTCCCAAAAATTTAACCTCTTTCATCCAAAATTCACACTTAGAGAATTTGGCGTACAATTGGTGTTCCCGTAATCTTTGTAACACTGTACGTAGGTCCTCGGCATGATCTTCTTCCCCTTTTGAATAAATCAGGATGTCATCTATAAAAACAATGACGCAGCAATCAAGTAAGTCGTGGAATACTCGGTTCATCAAATCCATGAATGCTGCAGGAGCATTGGTTAACCCAAATGGCATGACAGTAAATTCATAGTGCCCGTAACGGGTACGGAATGCTGATTTCTCTACATCTTGCGGTTGAATCTTTAACTGATGGTACCCCGCTCTCAGATCGATCTTGGAATAAACGGCCGCACCCTGGAGTTGATCAAATAGGTCTTCAATTCGTGGGAGAGGGTATTTGTTTTTGATCGTGACCTTGTTTAACTCTCGGTAGTCGATGCACAGTCTCATACTACCGTCCTTCTTCCTGACGAATAGTACCGGTGCGCCCCACGGCGATGTGCTTGGTCGTATGAATCCTAGTTCTAAGAGCTCTTCTAACTGAACCTTCAGTTCCTTAAGTTCCGCCGGTGCCATCCGGTACGGGGCCTTAGAGATTGGACGGGTACCAGGGAGTAAGTCTATGTGAAATTCAATTTCCCGATCCGGGGGTATTCCTGGTAACTCCTCCGGGAATACATCGGTATACTCCGAGACTATAGGTACTGACGTTATCTCGGTTTTTTTCGTCTCGAGTTGCATTATGGTGACTATAAAGGCGGGACTACCGCTATTGATGAGTCTTCTTGCTTGATTGGCAGATATTGTCGGGGTTCCGCCTCCTCGTTTCTTGAGTCGGACAGAGAGGTCATGGAGACCTGGCCTGTTAATGACCATCCTCCCTTTCAGGCAGTCAACCGTCACACCGTTTCGAGTGAGCCACTCAAGACCCAACATTAAATCATAGAGACCCGTCTTAGAGACTATGGGATTTATCGGGAATTCCCTCCCCGCTATTTGGAGTTTCAACCCTACGCTCCGAAGTTCTGGGGTGGTATATTGTAAGGCAGGGGTACTTATATTCAATACCTTACCAGAGTCTCGAGTTGGTACACCGTGTTTTTCTACCCACTCCTTTGCTATAACTGAATGACTACAACCAGTGTCTATAAGTACGAAAACAGGAATTCCAGATAGTTTAAACATACCAGTCAGAAGATCAGTGGACACGTCTTCTCCTTCGTACTCTTCAATAGTCGGTGTTCCTCCCATCTCACAGTTGCACTGCTCATGCGCATGCATCCCCACCCTTTGGTTTCCTTGGTTCCCGCTGCGGTTGTTATTGGGAGGATTGTAGCCACCGGTCCCTCTGCCAAGTGGTGCTCGTGTGGGTGGAACCGTATTTCCCACTTGCTGCCCGGAATAACCTCGCGGAGCTGGGCAGTCCTTGATGAAGTGTCCCGGTTTGTTACACCGGTGACACACCCCCAAACGGAAACTGCATTGATCAGGTGAATGGTTACGGCCACAGTAGTTGCACAGGGGTGTTGGATTAGACTGGTAATTAGGCCGGTTATCCCCGTAATTATTTCTGTTCGGGGCCGGTCTCATAGGTTCATCTATCTTGGGTCGCACATTCCTCGATCCCCCGGCTTGGCTGATGCGCCCGTCATAAGACTCCGCGGTGCTTGCTCTTAACATTAAATCCGACAGTTGGTTGGTTCCCGGAATATCAATGATCTGAGCAAGACGGGG
This sequence comes from Carex parvula, assembly GCA_025461045.1. Classification (NCBI taxonomy): domain Eukaryota; kingdom Viridiplantae; phylum Streptophyta; class Magnoliopsida; order Poales; family Cyperaceae; genus Carex; species Carex parvula. The sequence continues at coordinate 109,764 of JAJGRW010001379.1, read as the reverse complement.
GTTCAGTCCCCCGAGGTATTGTTGTCTGAGGCGGAATTCATCTCTTACAATATCGGGTGCATACCTCATCAGATTCTCAAACTTGGAGTTATACTCCACCACTAAGCTGTTCCCCTGTTTCAAGCTTGTAAACCGTTGTCGGAGTGCCTCTCTTGACATGGTGTCCATATAGCGGCGTTCGAACTGCCTTTCGAACTCAGTCCACCCCTTCGCATCAGCGGTTTCGCCCCACCCGCGTTTCACCTCTTGCCACCAGAATCGAGCATGACCCTCCAGCAATTGAGTAGCTAGCTCTACCCGGTGTTCCTCAGGGGCTCTCAAGATTTGAAGTTTATCCTTGATATTTGCGACCCAGTTCTCTGCTGCGGCAAAGTCACCTGTCCCATCGAAGGTCGGGGGGCGCAATGAGGTGAACGATCGGTAGTATTCAAAGAACGTGTCGGCCTCTCTAGGCTGTCGCTGTTCATATTCCATGGCTACCCTGGTCACCCGCTCTAGTCCCTGCAGTAGGGCATTCAGCTGAGGGTTCTCGAGTGGAATCCTAGTGTCGCCATCTGCGTCGCTCGTGTTTGAGTTAGTCCTGGTTCCTTTCGCCATCTCTGACTTCGCTGCGCAAAGGGTGCTTGATGTGAGTTTTTCATTCTTCCAAGTTTTATATATATATATACTTGCATTGTTATTAGTTACCGAGTTCATCGCATGACTTATAGTTATTCAACTCAAGGCAAATAGACGCAATTTAAAGAAGGGATTTAAAATTACGAATCAAACTTTAAATTTCTTTAGATTATAACTGCTCATTTAAAACATTCAACAAAATTTAAGATACATGTGAGGTTTATAACTATATCATTTCCTTTTTCCTAAAGTGCCCTAATCGGTCTCAAAATATCCCTTAAGTATGTCTTTCCTAACGTGATACGTCCAGTCGTTCCGAACTTCTGACATTGTGAATGGTTCTGCTTCCATTTCTGCTCTTATAGCTGGGTCTTCTTCTTCCTTCTGGGGCTTTTCCCCGATGAGCTTGCTCTTATTTCCCGATATTCTCCGCATTTCTGCTCTGACTGGTTGTTCGTGAGGCGGCCAGAACACTAAGCTGCGGTGCGCGCAGTCTATCAGCACGTGGTGCTCTTTGAGCCAGTCCATTCCTAAGACCATTTCGTACGCTCCGGTGTCAGCCACGATTGGATCCACCCGCCATTTTCCATTCTGCGTGTTCACCTGAAGATCCGGACAGTATTGCTCTTCCACACTATGTTCGAGCCCTGCGAAGAGACGGCGTCTTCCGGTATTCTTCACCCTAAATCCGCTAGCCTCCACTACGTGTGGTGAGATGACGGAGTAAGGACAATTGACGGAGATTGCAGTATTGACAGTGATTCCGGACAAGTCGACCCATCCGACCATTTCCTTGACTCTTGTGGTGGTTGCGAATGTCCTTAGCCAAGTGGGCTGTCCGTTAAATTGATTTGCCATCTAAGGAAAGAATCTATTTTGTTTATTTTCTACAAAATTAAATTAGTTCAATCTTCCAAAAAAAAGAAAATATCCTTGTTATACTTCAAAATAATTTGTACCGTTACTAAAGGCATAATCCGTCACTAAATATCATATACATTTGTTACTAATGGTACGCCTAGTTCATATAGTTTGGTCTATGACCTATTGCCGCATCCTATTGCTAGCGCTCTCTTAGCGGAAGTTTATTGATATTGTATAACCTGGCTCTGATACCAACTAAGTTGTCACACCCCCGGACAACCCGCCGCGCATTTAAACGCAAGGCGTTAAGCACATCACATACATTATCAATAATACAACCAACAAGCCACTATATTAAACATAAAGGAGTTCACAAATAAATAGAAAGGGAAAATATGTCAGACATGGCCAGTCAAACAGTTACCGCCATGTCCACACAATATATAGTTCATACAAATATAAGTTTAAAACAAATAGTGGCTACTTTAAGAAACTTCCACTAAATCCTCACTCACGGCCTTCCTCCATGCCTTCTTCTCCATTTCCTGGAACTCACGTAAAAGGTGGTACGGTGAGAGATCGAACTATCTCTCAGTGCGGGATTTAGTTCCAGCCCGGTGTTTTTACAAATTAATGCATTTAATATCCCAAATAACAATACAGTAAAGTTTTCAAAATTTCCCCCAAATTTCCTATCAATTCGGATATGCAATCATTTCAACACAATTTTCATTCCCGCCTCTTTTAAATTCACATTAAGGTTTTTTAAATTCCACACTCTGGAATTCCATGCCCGTACATAGAAATCCGGCGAATCGCCACACAAGGACTACCCGTTCAATCACACTCTAGATGGGCCATTGCGGGGGCCCATCCGGTGAACCGCCACACAAGGACGACCCGTTCTGTTCACATTTCACACTCTGGGGGTCTGCCACACACGGACAGCCTGATTTTCAAAACACATGCTGAGCCGCCTCACACGGACGGCCCTAATTTAAAGAAAAACAAATCATTTACTTTCCCCATTTCCCAATTCACATTCACAATTCCTGTCAATTCAATTCCATGCATCAAGAACTCCTATCATGCAATTCTAAAACAAAATCAAACGAATGTTCGACATCCACAACATGCAGTTTATCTACCAGATTTGAAAAAGGATTTCTTACCTCAATCCATGCATTTGTATATTATTTGTAAAACAAGACCAGGAACCCGCACCTGTATTCTCAGCGACTTCGTTTGAGCGTGTATTGGGATCTCGCGTATTCTCAGCGTCTCCTAAAGGCTCGCGGTTTGCTCCTAAGTTTCAACACGCTTGATTAGATTCTCATTTCTACTTAATCTACAGGATTTCTATTCAATTTAACAACCTTAATTTCGCATGACATTCGTAAAGAAATTCTTAATCCTATAGCCCTATTCACAATTTATATTTATTTCATGGCAACTGTCATCCAAGGGTCAAGTACAAGTATTTAATCCACATTAACCTACAAGTCTCGATTCATTTCCCCACAATTCAATTTAATTAACTAAACCACCACCCTCGATTCTTCCCACCAATTCAATTTGGTAATTAAATTTGAGTAATAACCTTGATTCTTGTATAACTAGACAAATTCTAAAATAGAAGAGGGTTCAATTTGTAAATTGGGTTATTGGGTCTAGGGTTTTCGGTTTTGGGTTCAACCACAGGGGTTCGGGCCTTGGCATAGGGTTTCGGGTCTTGGCATAGGATTTCGGGTCTAAGGTATTGGGTTCGGGTCTAGGGTATTGGGTTCGGTCTAGGGTTTGTGGTGGTGGTGGCCGGCGGCACAAGGGAAGGGAAAGGGTAGAGAGAAGGAGAGGCACGGCTAGAGGGGGAAGGCAACGAGGAGAGGAGGGGTTCGGTGGTGGGGCTGTCGGCTAGCCAAAGAAGAAGAGGGGGCCGGTGGTGGGGCTGTCGGCTAGCCAAAGGAGAAAAGAGGGGGATGGCGGCACAAGAGGGAGAGAGGGGTGGTTCGGCTGGGCCTCTTGTGGCCGGCGGCAGCCAAGAAGAGAGGGGGAGGGTTCGGCCAAGAAGAGCAAAAGAGAGAGAGAGAGATGGAGAAAAAAACTTACAGAAATAATGAAAGAGGGAGAGGAATGAGAAGAGAGGAGAGGGTTGGGTTGATTATATTATTGAATATGGGCTAAACTTAGAATTGCATATTCTAAATTGGGCTTACTAATTGGGCTAAGTAATGTATAATAAAAATTATATGCAGAATTTAGATACAACTTTCATGTAAATTTATAAAACGTTTTGCTATTCTTTGATTGCCTTTTTTATAAATTATTTTCTGAACTATATATTATTTTTATTTTTATTTTGTTCTAAACTGGAATCTAAATTTAAAATATACCCGGATTTAGAAGCGTTACATGTACAGTTTAGATTGGATTCCCTTTGTTTCGCAATATCCCCTGATGCAGAATCATTTATTGGAACCAGTTGGAATTCGGTACCGTTCTTGAAGTGACAGTGCAGGATCAATGCCAATGCATCCGTTAGAGTCTTCTCGGGTCTACAAACTCTGTACTGGAAGATGTGGGTACACCTAGCTTTCCAAATATGCCATCCGATTGACATGAACAATGCCACTTGGGGGCACTTAGTCATTCCCACAGAGTTATTAGTCGCTCCTTGAATGAGATTCTTGTCAGACTATCGGCGTGCAGCCCCAGGGGTGACAGGAACCATGTTGCCCGTGCATGTGGACACATGAAAAGCATATGCAAGACATCTTCAGAGGATGCACCGCAGACGCGACAATCTGATTGAATGCTTTGAATTCGTCTTGCTAATGCTACCCCTGTTGGCAGCGCATCATTCATGGCTTTCCAGAAGAAGGTTTTGACTCGTGGTGTGACTAGCTTGCTTTTCCAGATCCTTGCTTCAGCCTGAGTGGCTACGTATCGAAAACCTGGGTGCAGCTGGTACATCATTTGATAAGCTTTCTTAACCGTGAATTCACCATTTGTTGCCCATGTAAACATCAACCTGTCCTTGACTCCGGGATATAGGATGACCTGAGCTAACTCACTCATAGTGCTGGCAGCTAGCTCGCTTCCCACATGTTCACTCAATGCGTCTATATTCCAAGAGAGCGAATTATGATCAAACAAGTCGGCTACCTTTTGTGTTGATTCTGCCTTGGAGCCCTCATATTAGACTGCCATGCCTTAAACCAAGGTTGATTGTATGCATGGCATGTTTGCCCATCCCCTAAACTCCATTTTAGATTTGCTGCCAGGATCAGCCGGTTGTGCATCATTGCCATCCAAAGACGTGTGCATGTGTGTGCTCTTTTGGTGTGCCAAAATGTTGTGGATGGATGGTATTTGGCCGCCATTATTCCTACCCATAGCGCACCACTATCAGCTGCAATTTTCCATATATTTTTAAGAATCATGGTATTGTTTAGAGTTTGCGAATCTCTCAACCCCAAACCACCATCCGATTTAGGACACGTCAAACGCTTCCACTTGACATAGCATATGGATTTTGTATCAGATTTTCACCAAAAGAATTGTACACACATTGACTGAATTTTTTCGATCACTGACTTGTGCAACATTGAGTTACTCATGTGGTAGATTGCTAGCGCCTCTATCACTGATTTGAGTAGAACCACCTTTCCAACTGGTGACAACAAGCGGGCTTTCCATGCATGAAGTTTGCTCTATATCCTTTCCAGCAATGGTTGATATGCCTTTGGTCGAGATACATTGACAGGGCATTCCAGGTATTTTTCATTCTCATCCGCAAAACCCGCTCTAAAGGTTCTTATGGCATTTCGGATGTGCGCCAGAGGAGTTGATTTGGAGAACCACAGTTTTGATTTTTCTGGCGAAACCTCTTGACCCGAAATTCCACAGAAAATTTTAAGGATTTCATGTACCTCTCTAATCTCCCTTGGTTGTGCGCTTCCCATTATTAGTAAATCATCCGCGTACATAAGATTTGTGAGCGGTGGTGCCAGGCGTGCTAATTTCAACCCCTGTAGCCTTCCTTGTTGTAGCTCATGTTGCATCATTGATGTGAGAATATTCATACAGAGGATGAAAATATAAGGGGATAGCGCATATCCTTGCCGTATACCTCATGTTGGCGCTATGAATCCGTCGCCTGCCCCTTGAAATAAAATAGTGAAGTGGTTCGAGCGTATACATGCCATTACCCAAGCACTGAATTGCTCCGGAAACGCATACTGGCTTAGAGCTTTTCAATGAAATTCCAGTTCATTTTGTCAAAGGCCTTCGATAAATCCAACTTCAGACAGAAAGCCGATTTGTTGAAAGCAGGAAGTGAGAAGGTGTGTAGAATTTCTCGCATTAAAATGATGTGGTCAGAAATGTTTCGGCCCGGTGTAAAGGCAGCTTGGTTTTGGTGTATGAGTGCACTCATAAAAGGTTTTAAACGCGAAGCAAGGATTTTGGAGATGATTTTATATGTAACGTTACAGATGCTGATCGGTCTGTAGTCCGTGACTCTGGATGGATGCTCCTTCTTCGGAATAAGAACTGTGTTAGATTTTGATATAAACGGCGGCATGTATCCAGAACCAAAGAATTCTTTTACCTCCCTTTCTATGCAAGGCTGCAATACCTTCCAGTTAGTATGCATGAAATGAGCATTAATGCCATCAGGCCCCGGCACCTTGTCTGGGCCTAGCGCAAACAATGCTGCAGCAATCTCCTTTGAGCTGGGTTGCTGGGTGAGTGGGGTGCCTTCATCATTCTTCAAGGTTGGTAGTGTCTGCCTTAATGCCTCCCTTACCGTCCGTGGCCATACTTGTGATTCTCCTTCTGGTTGGCGATACAGTTCCTTGAAATGGTTGGTGAATTCTCTACGGATGCGTGCAGAGTCTACTGTCCATGATCTATCCTGCAGCTGTAGCATATGTATTGTATTCCTACGCCTTCTTGCCGCCACTGTCGCATGAAAGAATGAGGTGTTGAGGTCCCCTTCCGCAATCCCCTGCAAGCGAGACCGCTGGTGCCAGTAGGTGTTGATTAGTTGCAGACAGAGGTTGTACGTCGCCTGCAGTTGATTCTCCTTCTCCCTGTCATATGTGTTTGGTGATTGCGATTGTAACTTTATCATTTCTTCTTCTATTGCTATAAGCTCCTTGTCCGGCCTCTTTATTTTTCGGACCCACTTTGTGACCTTTGTTTTGATGTTTTGCATCGCTGCTGCCCAACTTACACCCTGCGACACCATATCTTGACCACATATCTCGCTGAAGTCTGGACGCTGGAACCACCAATTCTCTATTTTAAACTTTCTTTTATTCTGGCATTGCGGGGAGCTAGTTCGAACTAATATTGGGTGATGATCATTGTTGAAACCCGGCAGGTGATATACAGCCGCCAATGGGAATTGAGTGAGCCAGGACACCGATGCCAATGCTCTGTCTAGACGCTGCATGATCAGAGAGCTAGATGGCTGGTTGTTGCACCAGGTGTATGCAGGGCCTTTATATCCAAGGTCTAAGACCCCGGCTGTTTGCACCATTCTTTGAAACTTTCTCGAGTGTGAAGCTGTTTTGCATGAACCACCATACTTTTCAGAGGTTGATAAGATGGTATTAAAATCTCCAACAAGACATAGAGGTAATGAGAGGTGAGAGTAGTGCAAAATACGTTCCCATATATAATCGGATACATAGTGGTGGGGGTCACCGTATATAAGTCCCAAAATCCATGACCCTAATACATTTTCTATTCTTACAAAAATAAAGTAAAAGGATTTCTCTAACATAGTTAAACTAATGTCATCAGACCACAACAACCATAAACCACCGCTCTTGCCGGATGATGGGATGACTTCGGAGTGCAGTAGTGGAAGACGAGCAATGCGATTCATGGCTTGAGTGGTGTTACATTTAGTATATGATATAAATGCAAGGTGAGCTCTTGTTGATTGGAGGTATCTTGTGAGTGTCGGTATTGTCGCTGAGCCTCCAGTCCCACGACAATTCCAACTTAGAAAATTCATTTTTCACCCAACGGCGATTGCGGGCTCCCCGCCCTAAGCCGCTTGTGGTACCCCGAGGGAGGGGAGGTCTCCTCGTTGTTGTCAGCAAGTGAATCATTGTCTCGGATGGAGAGTGTGCGGGTTCTGGCAGAGAGGGAGGTACTGGCGGATGCCACTGTTTTGTTGCGCAGCTGCCTAGATCCAACCGAGTACCTTGGTGAGTCCGGATTGTAGCCGGGCGGGCTGGCAATGACAACATTGGGCTGTGCTACTCGATTTTCATCGTTAGCTACCCGTGAGCCTACCAGTGTGTCATTTGCTGGCCTGGAATGCAGCGGGCTGCCTTGGTCAGGCCGTGACTGGAGCATTCTGATGGGTGTTGATTCAGTTGCATGCTGCCCTGGTGCGGCTGGTGAGGTATCGGTTCGATGTTGTAAGTTGGTTGGGGAGTCAGGTGGGGTTTCGGGCTGCACAGCGGCTATAGGTGAGAGGGGCCGAGGGACCAGAGTGGGGCAGTTCATCCAGGCGCCTTTACGGTGATCACGAAGCAGCCTCAATTCGTGCCGGTGATTGTATGATGGGTTAGCACACAGCTGAAGTACTCTGCCTCTACTTGCACAACCCGCCAGGTCATGTCCGATTATACCACAGTAAGGATAGAGGCGTGCAGCCTTCTCATAGACCAGATAAACCGGAACTTTCCCGCGTGTCGGGTGGTTAAGCTCAATACTATCTTGGAGCGGTTCAGATGCCACAAAGGAAATTTTAACTCGCATGAAAAGTCGACCGGCATTATAGCCCTGATGCACCTCGGATATAGGTGAGCCTAGGTCCTGCGCAAGATGGAGAATTCCTTCAGCGGAAAGCATCTCAGGAGGCACGTTTTGGAATTGAGTCCATAGTGAGACATGGTTGATAAAGGTGGTTGCTAGCTGTGACGGCTCATTTACTTTGCGCATCGATACGATATCCCCTCGATAGTACCATGGTTCTTTGCGCAACACCTCTTGCATTTCCCTCGGGCAAGCAAAGTCAATGAGGTATGTGCGCGTGCTATTGGGGAAATACGAGTCGCTGGGTGGGCCTGCCAGCTATTCATCATGATTGTCGTGAAGTTATCGTCAAAGACGGGACGACCAGTCAGGACTCTTGCCAAGCATGAAAGAGACCAATCCCTAGTGGCCGTTATGTGCTGCGGCACATTGATGGTTCTCCTATTGTCGTGGGATGGTGCAATGATTGCAAAGAGGCTGGAAATTTCATCTGCTGGCTGCATGTTCTTGATCTTGCTCTGAGTGTTCACAACAACAGGATGTGGGCCAAGGATAGATGGAATTAAATGCACTGGGTGTTTTACTGGTTTGGGAATGGCAGTATTTTTTGCATATGTTTGGGGTGGTAATTGATGTCTCATATTTGAAGATGGGAGGGAAGGAGTTGGGGAAAAGATGGGACAGTGTGGGGGGATTGGTATTTCATGTGGTGGGTACGGTTTTGGGAGTTGTTGGTGACCCGTTATAGGTTTATCTTCCAGAGCCGTATTAGAGGTTGATTTCTTATTTGATATTTCTGCATGGGGCGCAGTGGACACTTGTCGGCCTAGGAAATAGGCTACAGGAGGAATATCAGAATAAGACAAAGGAATGGAAGTTCTGTCAGAAGTGCAAAAGGCTGGAGAGGGATTTTGTAGAGATTGAGTTTTAGGTTCGGGTTCCACATGGCTTGCATGCAAGGCTTGTAAGTGATATCTCGCAAACTTATCTATATTTCGACCTTCAAATTGTACCAAACTTGTGTTTAAACTCATTAATTCAGTTGTAATTCATCGAATATCTTTAGAATGTGGTACTGCTGCAAGTTTATCTTATTTTGCAGGATTCGGGCGAAATCGAGGAGAAAATCTGGAATCAAGAAGTCTCTACACGGGCCGTGTCACATTCCACACGGGCCGTGTCAACCTCGACTCGACCACTGATCCGACCACAAGCAACTGCTGACTCGACCACTGAAAGAACACAAGTTAACACGGGCCGGACAGATTTGACACGGCCCGTGTCAAGCAATTCCGGAAACAGATCCAGAAATCTGGAAAGAAGGCTATTGAAGGAAGGTCGACCAATTAAGCATATAATGGGGATTTCTCTTCAGGAAAGGGAATTCTGGAACAGGAGAGCAGATTCTAGGGTTCATCTTTGGCGGCTAAGCTTGGAGGCGATTGGGAGAAGCGAGATACGCGAGTTTTCGATTGATCTTCTTTGCTCTTTGGGTTTTGTCATGATCAACTCTATCTTTATTTGTATTTGCTGTTTTAGAACTATGAGTGAGTAATTTACTTTGTTTCTAGGGTTTTGATGTAATCGAATGTTTTGTCTTGCATGCTAGTTATTGAATCTTTGTATTGAAATTTGTGTTTGATTGATTGAGTAGTATTTTAATTGCTTAGATTGAAGTGTTTGACTTATATTGGTTTGCCACTAGATGAATGGCCACATCTAGAAGGCATTATAGCCCTTTAACGTCTCTCAACCAAACTAAGTACATGAGGTAGGATTTGTGACCCGAAAGGTGAAACCAAGTAGTAACCGAAAGGCGAAAATTACTCTCTATCGACGGATAGGAGTTACCTTTAGTATACCAATCAAGCAACTAGGTAGTAGGGACCAATACACGAAAGTTGAGGTCTAGAACCCGACGAGGGCATATATTGCAGTTTCCGTACCAAGTTGATGAACCAACAAACGACAGTTGAGGTCCAGAAACATTAGGTCCGGTCAGTAGAACCCTACACAAAGGAACGATACAAAGAAACAGTAGCTGCTGCATTAACCCGAGGCTGACACGGACCGTGTAGCAAAATGACACGGCCCGTGTAAACTGATACGGCCTGTGTAGGAAATGACACGGCCCGGACAGGACAGCCAGAGGGCAAAACTGAGATGAAGTCTTAACCCTGGGAACGCTTTTATTTATCGATTAAAACCAGTTTAATCTTCTTTCTTGCACTTTATTGTTGTCTTAAATCTGTAGGAAACATAAACAACCAAAATCAACCTTTTCCAACTTCTAGTTTTTAATTAATCTGAGTAGAGTCCGGATAACATTTGAACCGTCCCTGTGATCGATACCCGACGATATACTACGCGGTAGGATTGTATACTTGCAATCTGAACCAGAAGTGTATTAAAGGTTAAAAGGTACAGCTTGCTGTACCGAAACTTTGTACTATACCTTTTTGGTGTAACAGTAAGCCTAGGGTCGGGCAAGGCAGAGAGGGCGGGTTACACTTTTGTTTTTTGGTTTTCGAGTGAGTGGCTTGGATGGATTTGGTGGGGACACGTGTAGGCTTGCATGTATCTGTTTTTTGTTTTTTGAATTTTCTTTTGTTTTCCAGAGGTGAGAAGGGTGCACTCCGGTGAAGTAGGTTTTGCTTCGCCAGGGCCATGGTGCAGAGGCTCTGTGCCATCAGTACGTGCTCAGGAAATGCATATAGTTTACCTATCTTAATCGTTGCGCGCAGGAGAATTGCGCGCAGAGGGCTGTCGGACCTCTCGTCATTGATAGAAGATTGTTGTGCAAATCCGCTGGGCCGCGGGATTTGTAGAGCTTCCCTTAGGCTGTCATGGCAGCTGATTGCATGCGCTCGGATTGGGGACATATTGTCCCTCTCCGATACATCATCACCACAAGGGTTTAAAGGGTCAGTAAAGTCTGGATACTAGTTCTCCAAGACCTGGTACCCTGGTGCCTGGATTTTAACATCTTAGCTACGGCATGGGACCCCAACCTATACCTTCTCTGGCAACCTACCTTTGCGTATCATATCCAAGTGATCATAACTGGCTTCCCACTACGCTATGGCACGAGTTCTATATCATCCGACTTCTATCAACCTTGGGGGATGTCTTGCATGTGGCTGAAACCAATCTCTACGGGTATGATAAATCACACATAGCGGCCTCCATACGTTGCTTAGACCCGAGAGCAATACCACAGCTAATCAATGTGCACTGGGAGCGCTTTTGGGCAGAATGCCGCATCCATATTCAGCAATGGGATGACCTACCGTACATACCTCCCCGCATTCGGCTGAGGTGATTCGGCAGCTGAATCAAGAAGTGGAAGTTTTCCCAGGATGAAACCGAGTAGTCAAACTGAGTGCCGCCATACCGGAGTGCTAGCTGGCGTTGCATGCCAAAAATGTTGCCATGCAAGTGTAGGTGGGGCCCCCAGAGGCATATGGTCTGCTCGAGGTCTGCACGTGTAGCTTCATAGACCAGAATGTCCGTAGGAAGATATAGTGATGTCCGTTGGGTTGTGAGGTTTTGCGGTAGATATGGATAGGGAAATTCCATCCGTTAGAGTGGTTTTAGCAGTTAGGGTTTAGTTGGTTACGTTGGTGTATAGAGAGGCAGTTGGTTATGTTGGTTTGTATAGAGAGGTAGGGATGTAGAGTACTTAATTTTATTTTGGGGGGGATACGAAAGGTTTGCTGGGGTAGAGTGATGCACAAGGGGTGTAGCAGGAAGAGGTGGGCCCGCTGCTGGTGGAGATGTGGCGAGAGGTTCAAGAGGGAGGGGGAGATAAAGAGTCGTCTAACTATCGCCATCAGAATCGCCTTTTCCCATTCTTTCCTCTTTCCACACTCCTTTCTATTGTTATTATTACTCTTGATTTTGAAGTTATAACAAAAATAATAAGTCACGTTAGTTCTTAAATGATGAATTATTTTCCCTTGTTATTAGTTTCTGTTATTCAGACACCATCCCAAATATCTGAAGCATAATTTCCTCTCTCTTGTTATTTCATTGTGCTTTTCATGTTTGAATTGTTTAATATAATAACGAATAGATTAGAGAACCTAAAAGAAATTTCGAATAGTATCAAACGGTTTAATTTGACTCAGTTCGTTTCAAATAAAACGATTCATATATAAAAAGCAGGGACTCCAAAATTAGCGAATAAAACCCAAAACTATATGATATTACATTGAACCAAATCAAAACTTAATTTGAATTATTACATAACTAATCGTTCTATGAAAAACAAAGCAGTCTTGAGTGCAATAGTGAATGATGGAAAAGCTTTAGGAAAGATTTTCCGCAAATTTTTTCCAAATGTCCACTCGACCCAATCTCTCTCCTCTTCTACCTGAAATATTCGAATAAAAAGAAATAGAAATAGCAAATGTCACAGAAACCCTTAAACAAAACTACATAATAATTATTAATAAAAAGAAATAGAAATAGCAAATGTCACAGAAACCCTTAATTACGAATAATTATCCCTTAAACAAACACATTCTTATTGTCTAATTACGATCAATATTCTTTTGCATTTTTTTTTTATTAAAGGCCTCGTAAGTTTTCAGCATTTTTTAGATGTTATTCTCGAAAATTGAACGTGCTTCTCTGCAAAGAGAGACGATGACTGATGTCACTGCACTAAGCTCGCGATTCTTATTCTTTTGCATTATAATCAATTAAATATTGAATGCTAATGTAAAAGTTTAGCTACTAAATTTATATTGATGGAAAAATTAGTAAGCAGCTCAAAAGTTAAATAAAATTGAATTTAAGAAATGAAAAATGAGAAAAGATATCAATAGTGAGAAAATAAGTTATTTTCAAACTTTAATGGAGAAATTAAATATTCAAAGTCTTTAGTGAGTAAGAAAATAATTACCTCTTAAATATATTAAGTTCTAAATCATTCATACGAATCTAAAAGTAAATCCCAGGATTCAAGTTCGGCTTCGAAGAAAATTTGTTCAAAAACCCTCCAGAGTCCAGAAAAATCCCTCTTCTTCCAAATACGCACTCGGCCCACGGGCCTTTGTCAAATAAAATAAAATAACAAAACAAAATATTGCATACCAGTATACAACCCGGACATATCCTGAATTCACATCCAGTGCAGTACCGTAATAGGGAATCTTTTACGATTACTTGATCTGGACCGTTCTTTTTAACTTGGCACGAATAGCCCAACAATACTGCCCCCTCAGTCAGCCCGAATCCTAAACCGGTTGAGAGTTAATCTCAAACCGTAAATAGCTAATTATAATAGGGAATCTTTTACGGTACCGTCGAGGATATGGATCCGACATATCCTCCCAGGTACTGTAAAAGATTCCCCTCACTTTACGGCTTGAGATTTACTCCCAACCGCTTTTGAGATTCGGGCTAGCGCAGGAGTAGTATTATTGGGCTTTGAGATTCGTGCCAAGTTAAAAAGAACGTTCGAGATCCACTAATTGTAAAAGATACCCTATTACAGTAACGGGGAGGATCTGAATTCTATATAACCCAACCCTCGTCTTCTGTTTCTGTTTTTCTTGTTCCTCTCCGAGTCTGAGTACAGTAACAGTGGATCTCCCGCCTCCGGCGCCTCCACCAATCTCCACCTTTACAAGATGGATTCGTCAAAGAAGGCTTCGGAGATAGTGGCGACTTTAGACCTGAAGGAGCATCCACACGGGGGTTTCTACGCCGAGACATTCAGAGACCCCTCGGTTTCCCTCTCTAAATCCCAGCTCCCTCCCAGCTGTACTCTCTCTCTCTCTTCCTAGTTTTCTCTTTCTTTGATCGCCTGCTGTTGGAGCTGAGAATTTTTTTTATAGACAAGGTGGATCGTGCCGTGAGCAGTGCGATTTATTTCTTGCTGCCAACAGGAGGGATTGCTCACCTCCACCGCATCCCCTGTGCGGAGACCTGGCACTACTATGGTGGCGAACCCCTCACGGTTTGTCTGCTTCTCCATTCTTGCAAATTTTACATGTCAATGGAAATTGTGGCAAATAAATAGATAAAAAAACCTTAAAAAAAAAAAGAAAAAGGGGAAATAATGCGAACAGATTCGGAACTGGGAATTCATAATTGACACTATTTTGCTATTAACTATGAATGGATCTGCCAAATAATCTGGTACCTCTTTACATGTGAACCAGTTAATGGAAATTGTGCCAAATGTGGTTCACATCTTTTGTGAATTAACTTTTATTGTAAATTTTCTAATTCGATCTCATAAAGTTTTCTAGTTAAGCCTGTGCCTACTTCATAATTTTTTCATGATGATAGGCATATGCCCCAATGATGTAAAAAGTGATTGTTAGACCTGTTTAAGCGGTTTTTTTGGTTAAAGAGGGAAGTGCATCTGGCACTCTAAAATGTGAAAATGGATACAAATCAAATTAATGGGTTCAGTAGTTGCTTTTTTATTGGAAACTCATTGAATGGCTCGTCTAAAATTAAGCACAATTTAGCTGCTTAGGCTGTTATATTTACCGAATTGCTAAAGAAGGGACTTATACTATCGAGAAATTTATCATATTGCAATTATAATCCAAAATGAATTAATATAATAGCTAAAGTTGTAACAAAAGATAGAATTATAATAAAAGCTCCTGATAACAGCAAGAAGTTAAAAAAAAAAAGTGTTAGCTTTTGGGAATATGAAGGCCTAGATATATATATATATATATTTATATATAATTAAGAGAAGAATGAGGCTATGGTACTATGCATAGCACATATTGGTCCATACTATATATCAATATCTTCATTTGCAAAGTCTAAACAATCAATCTGAATCGTTTGACGTGATCTCCATATGAAAATGTATTTGCATACTAAATTTTACATTTATTAAAATTTTTTTACTATTTTTTAGATAGATAAAAAATTACTACTTTTGAATGGTCTAGAATCTTTAGATCAGGTGATTTTCTACCTATCTAAAAATATGGTAAAAATATTCTAAAAAATGTAAAATATAGTTTGCAAGTACATTTTCATATGGAGATCATGTTGAACGGTTCATATCGACCGTTTGGACTTTGAAAATAGAGATATTGACCCATAGTACGGATCAATATGTGCTATACATAGTACCATAGCCCCACTCATTAAGAGAAACAACAAAAGAGTAACATTTGCTCTCTAATGAAGGAAATCAATTAGCATTAAAATGATATCACAATGCATCATACATATTAAACTATATTGAAATTTGTACTAATTATGGTGAAAAATTTGGACACAGTTTGGTAAGAATGTTGTGACTTGTGACAAGGTTTGAAGCACAGTAACAACACCTGTTCACTTGTAGCCTTTTTACTATAAAAAAAAATAGAAAAATGAACTACATATTGCATTGGAGTTGTAGCCTGTGGTTGAGTATATAGAATAAGTCTGTCTTCTTGCCAGCTCAGCGGTGAAAAGCTAGAGAGAAACAGTTTTGGAGAAGGAATACAGAGAAAAGCAGAGAGAAAGGGAGAGAGAATGAATTGATATAAGGGAGTTATGTTAGCTTAAAGAAGGCAACGAACAGTCTAAATCCATGAGTTCTGTAGATTTTAGTACATAATAAAATATCAAGTACGGAGTTGGAATTTTGGAATTTCAGTTTCAGGCTAATGGATAACTTGTTAAGAACTCACCTCTCAAGTTTTGTGAATATGCATCATCTTATATAAAAAAGTGCTGAATTTTTATCTGTACCAAAAAACAAATAATAAAATTAAAGTTATACCATCAATTTTGGACAATTTCGTTCATACCACAACTGCTGCATAATTCAGCGGTTGAAATGTGTGTTAGGAGAGAGGCGGTTTCCGCACGCAGATTTCAACAGCTGAATTATTCAGCGGTCCAAATTTTAATAATTCAGCGGTTGTGGTATGAAACGAAATGTCTGAAAACGATGGTAATAGTGAAATTTTGTTATTCATTTATGCTACAGACAAAAAAATCGGAAAAAATGGTCACTGATTACAGGATTAAATATCTGTTTCTAGCAATGTTATCAAAATTGGACTGGACATCGAACCGGCATAGCTTCGGTTCAATAGTTCATTTGTCGGACCGGCGGTTCAACCGGTTCAATCGCTGGTTTTTTAAAACAGTTATAACATAGAACCTGAAAGATCAACAGTTTTTTTTATTTTTACATCTAAGTTCTTATGACAAGATAATGCCAAACAGGCGGATCTAAAGTCATTTAAAATGTGGCTAAGCCACCCCTATAATTTTAAAATTTTAGTTATATATACTAAAATTTAATTTAATTAGTTTTTTTGGAACATTTTATATAGTCCAGCCCTCCTCATAAATTATCACATGTTCACTTATATAATCTAGTGGTAAGAGCTTATGTAGTGATTGTGGAGAGCTTGGGTTCAATTCCCACTAGCCACAATTTGTGCATTTTAATTTTTAGCCTCCCCTATGGAGATTTTCTATTTTCGCCCCTGATGTCACAGAGGTACATATTTAGTTGCCAAAATGAGGGTTGTATTTTGCTAAAATTAGAGTAACTATTGAATTTAAGTGTAGGTACCTATTCGTCTGTTCGTGATTCATCCAATTTGTGGGCTACATCTGAAACTTTTCATTCTTCTCAGAACAGGGAACTAAAAAAACATCAAGACTATAGACTATCGTAATACACCATGTCCAATAACTCGAGCATATTTCCAAATTCCAAAGATCCATCCAATGGACCTGAGCAGCTCAAAATCTTAATAGTTCGCAGATTTTTAGTGTTAGTGTAACCATTGCCTTTGTTAATAACCCCTCTGAGCCTCTTAATTTAGACGCACATCTTATAGTAAAGGGGCAAGAGGTTAGGATTGCGGCCAGTGCACTCGGCCCAAAAGAACAAGAGGCACAAGATATCTTTCTCAACCATCTACTGTTAGTAGCAAGAGATGAAATTCCCTGCTTGATAATTTGCTTGCAAGACGGTCACTTTAGGTGGGTTAACCGAGGCAATTTCATCGATTTGAAGTTTAGAGAATCGTCGGTGATTTGTCCGTACGGTGGTTGTTCTTCAATACGAGCTTGGTAACCAAGTCGAAACGGGTTAGAAGGACGAGGAGTGCTTCTCTATTTATCTTGAGATACAAATATCTTATAATTTTGACACGAATCTCTCTGAAGTATCTACATATTTTGATTTTTTCCGATTGTAGGATAGAGGAAAAGTTCTCAAAGAAACAAGATGCCGAGAGAGAGAAAGAGAGAGAGAGAGCAATGATATCACGATTCTGCAACGAACCAGGTTTTTTCTGAACGGTTTACTGATTTTTTAATCAAAAACCAGTAATTAACCCGTTTTTTAGCGGTTTGAATGTATAGACAGTCTTTCCAAAGAATCAAAACGGACCAGCCTCCGGTTCTGGTTTTTTCCGGTCTAACCAACTGGTCCGGTCCGGTTTTAATAACACTGGTTTCTAGACACAAGCTAGGTCGCACCATCTGAGCCTATTCCCACTAAATGGGTGCTTAATGGTTTAGACAGCAATGGCTTTAAGAAACTGTTTCTGGTAGAGAAGTGGTTCTGGTAGTTAGTATTGAGCCCTTCATAATACTTCATTTTTTCTTTGCTCATTTCAGGTATTTGAATTGCAAGATGATGGCAATGTCAAGTTTACAGTAGTGGGGCCAGATCTTGAAGCAGGCCATTGTCTCCAATATACAGTTCCACCTAATGTGTGGTTTGGTGCGTACCCAACCTTGGATCTGGCATCCTATGCCTCTGATGGAAGTGCCCTCTCCAAAGCTCCGAGCAGAGACCCTGAGTTACATTATTGTTTTGTTGGTGTCACATGTGCACCAGCATATCAGTATGAAGATGATGAGTTGGCGACACGAGATGGGATCAAATCGATTGCCCCTCATGCGGAGCCTTTCATTAATTGTCTAATTCTTTCTTAGATATTACTTCTGAATAAATATGTTTTTGCGATGATGAACTTTAGAGACCTGCAGTTAGCTAAACTCTGTTATGTTACTGTGAAATGTGGCAATTTAATACGATTGATAGTAGCTTAAATTCAAATAGATGTTATGTTTATGTGGTCCCTTGTACTTGATAATTAATTGTTTTTGAGTTATCCACGCTCGTATTTCTTTCTTTTTATAACCAACTTTTTTTTTTCTAACTAGAATTCTTGTTAAACAAGTTATAAGTCTTCACAAATTCACATGTCCAGTGTTTATGTGTTCTGCAGTTGGTTGTGTTGTATCCTCTCGTCCGAAATTGGCAAACTTAAAACTTTCTGGAGACCTGACATGTTTCAAAATTTAATAAGTTTGGGGCACTACATCACAAGGCCTGACATTTAGATAGCATGCTACGGTGATAATTATATCAAAAGATAGATAAATGTAGAGCAAATATAGGGAGGGTTTGGTGAGTACAATTTCAAAAATCTATTGGATTAATTTCAAATAACGAATTCAAACTGTTGAAATCCATCTACTTCAAAAGTGATACATATAAATGCAAACTTTTCAAAGTTTCAAATTCATTTCGTACAAGGTCTAGCGGTAAAAAAAATAGTAAAAAATGAACACATAAAACAAATTATAAAATAACTTATAAAAGATTCATTTTTTTACCGCTTGACCTTATACTAAATGAACTCAAAACTTTCAAAAAATTTAATATACATGCATCACTAATGAAGTAGATGGATTTCAACAGTTTGAATTCATTATTTGAAACCAATTAAATAGACTTTTGAAATTGTGCTCACCAAACTCTCTTGTGAACATCACATCTTAAATTTGCTCGATAAATGTATGTTAGACGCGTATTTGAGAATTAAATCAAAGCAAAGATCCGAGAGATTAATCAAAGGTTAGTAAATCAAAACATTTTGTTTGATATTTACTATTGAACGTCTATCATGCGTCAGCTTAGGACACAAATTAATTTCCTCATAAGCCTCAAAATTCCGTAAAACCTCATCGCCACTAGACGAGCATCACCAGTAATCATTGCACGAGCAAGACCCATTTTCAAAGTGGTGAAACCGATTCCTATCCCGTAACACAATTCTCCTATTATACAACTTTGATATGAGCTTTATTGAAGAGTGACAATCCGCACACACCCGTAGATTCTTCACCACCTGCAATGTGGTCCCTGCTTTGGTGCTAATCAGCCCGAAAGCAATCGCAATCTTCTCGCTGTGGTATAAAAGCATGTTCTCCTTCTCTTCGTGCTCATCTATGTTAACCAGCACCTGCGATGTGTCTGCAACATATCCTTCATCCTTCAACCGACTTGCTATATCAGATAATATATGATAAATCTCTTTTTGACGGGGATGTGTTTTGTCTTCCACTAAAAATTCATGTATAATTCCATCTATAGTGATCCAACTACAACCCGGGTCTTTTCTGATATCGAGTTCTTTCATCTTTAGCCTAACCCTAGACACCGCATCCCAGTCACCTAATGAGGCGTAGATGTTAGACAAGAGAACATAACAGCCACCATCTGTTGGGGCAAGCTGCAAAAGCCGATCCGCAACACGGGTAGCTATCTCAACTTCCTGATGGAGTTTGCATGCAGAAAGTAAAGATTTGAATATTACATCATCAGGTTCTATGGGCATCGAATTTACAACCTTTTCGGCCTCAGAAACAAGACCAGCTCGACCAAGCATGTCAACCATGCACGTGTAGTGCTCTATCCGAGGCCTGATGTTGTACACATTGACCATACGATCAAATAGAAGTCGCCCTTCATTGACTAATCCTGCATGGCTACAAGCATTCAGAACCCCTATAAATGCCACATCGGTTGGAGCCACTCTGTATTTCTCCATCATTTCAAAATATCGAACTGCATCTTTTGCACGGCCATGTATCGCCAGCCCCTTAATCAAAGCAGTCCATATAGTTATGCATTTTTTCTCTGGCAACTCCTCAAAAATTTGGATTGCCTTGTTGATATTGCCACATTTTGAGTACATGTCTATTATGGCTGAGGTAAGAACATTATTAAAAGACATTTTCTTTTTCTGTGCATAAAGATGTACCCATTTGCCAAGTTCCATTAAGCCGAGCCGTGAGATTGCAGGAAGAACACTAACTAAACTCACATAATTGGGTTTCATACCTTGAAATTGCATATTCCTAAAGACCTCTACTGCTTCTTTGAATTGACCAATTTGTGCATACCTAGCTATCATTCCATTCCAAGATACAATGCTCTTATTCGGCATTTCATCAAATATTTGCCTGGCATGGTCGACCATCCCAAGCCTAAAATATCCATCAATTAAAACATTAGACACCACCACAGAAGCTTCGCTATTTGTATCTAGTGTGTTATTTTGAACCAATATTTCAGCACCTTTCATGTCCCCACAGAGAGAATACATCCTTACCAAATTGGTCAGAACAAACCCGTTAGAGACCATAGACAATTTGACAACTTGCCCATGAATAGCCTTCCCTGTATCAATCAAATTTGCACTTGCACATGCCTTTAGCACAGACGGGTAGGTATGCTGGTTAGGCCTAGCATAGTCACAGTTAAGCATATCAGAGAAAACACCAATGGCTTCAAACTGGTCATGTTCCCTCTCTGCCAGGGTACGAATGAGGATGTTCCAAGAGAAATTGTTTGGTTCAGGCATTTGGTCGAACACAAGGCGGGCGTATGTCAAGTCACGGTACTCTGACAATGCGGAGCATCGTAGTATCTCGGCCGAAACAAGCGGGTCGCGAATTTCGCCTGATTTGATAGCGAGTGCATGGAGAGGCTTGAGTTCTTCTAGAGTTTTGGTGGATTTAAGCAAAGGAATAATGGAATTCAAGGGGAGAGAAGATGAAACCGAGAATTGAGGAGAACGGGCACCGGAGGAATGGGGAGGTGTCACAGGCAGTGAGTTTAAGAGCATGGCTACCATGGATTATGGCATGGGGATTTAGCGAAGACACCTTTTGCAAAAGACTGGAGACTCCAGGAGCTATCTAATGAAGGTGGGTGGATGATTGGCCGTGACTCTATTATTTGGCGGATTTTTTCATTAAATCGAAAAAAATGCAAAATTTGTATTTTTTTGAAGTAAGAGATAAGAGTCTAAATCCTCGAATTTCGAAAGAATCCGTGACCTGAATTTTTTTGGGTGATATTATTAACGAGGAGGGATCTATTTGTAACATTTGAAAGTTATAATATTTTATAACAATTTAGTTTTGTAATTTTGAGAGTCTAAATAGTTGATCCAAACTGTTCAACATGTAATCTGTATTAAAATGTACTTGAAGATCAAATTTTACATTTTTTTTAATTTTTTTTTACTATTTACTAAGAATTTTACAAAACTGATGTTTTTAGATAATTATGACCCACTAAAAAACAACAGTTTTGTAAAATACTTAATAAATAGTAAACAAATTCAAAAAAATGTAATATTTGGTCTCAAAGCACATTTTAGTACAGATTACATGTTGAACTGTTTAGATCGACTGTTTAGACTTTAAAAATCACAAAACTAAATGTTGTAAGATGTTGTAACTTTCAAATGTTGTAAGCTGATCCCTCCTCATTATATAAATTGACAGACAATTATTTAAGGTATCTAAATTCCCACAAGTATTGTCAGATTGTCACAATTCACAAGCCTCCGTGAAGGAGGTTTTGTACAAAAGCACTAACAATTTTTTTTTCTTTTTGGTAAAAAACCGTAAATATACCATTAAATGTGAAAGTAAATTATAGGAGAGATGCAGTATCACTAACAATATGCAAGCACATAAAATAAATCTGATATGTTCCTAAATTATATATCAGGACGTGGCAACGAACCTAAACTCACCCATCCACCCTCTCTTATTAGTATATAAAACTAGATCCTCTATTACAGAAAGAAAGGAAAAAAATAGAAATAAAATTTGTAGTTCTTCATGCTTAGATGGAGATTAGTAAGCCAACAGTCATCCTTGCCCACAATACAAACGCACTGGTTGAGTAGCAAAGTGAACCTGGGATATCTAGAGGAGACACAACCCATGTCCTATGTTATTAGAAGAAGAGGGTAGAGAAGGAAGAGAAAGATAGACTCAGAAAGGGAGTGAGAAGAGGAACATAATAGCACATGACCAACACAAACAACAACAATAACAACACAAACATATAATATAATTAACCATATATACAACTCGTTCCACCCACTATAGCCAAAGGGGGGAAAGAAGATCTCGGAAAAATAAATGAGAAAAAAACAAATTGCTTGTCTTGGAGAATAAAACCCTCTCATAATGGAGAGCGGTGCCTAGAAACATTAAGCAAAAGCATCGAGAACGGTGGTCAGATGCACTAGACCAAAGCACCTGCTTGAATGAAGGCGTAACAAAGAGCAGTGGCCAGATCCACTAGGCGAAAACACTTAGAGCGGTGACCAGATCCACCAGACGGAAACACCTGCTCAAAAATAAAGTGGACCAAAAGTGGAAGCGAAGGAGAAGAGGTGAGATACAGAATAAAGAGAGGGGGTTGGAGGTTTGGGAAAAATCGCCAAGGACGATTTTGGTTTTCGCTGCTCCTTTAAGTGGTAAGCAGTTTCTCCTCATCTTTTTTGTTTTAAAACATCTCAAAAACGTAAAAGCACCAATGTACTTAGACCAGAAGACACAGAAGGGATTAAATAATTCCTTGGGAGGAACTATATATATATATATATATATATATATATAGAGTGGCTAAGATCAAAGTGGTATGACCAAGGTCTTTGGTGCTACCAAGTCGTTTTTGGATTTTCAAAGTCCAAACGGTCGATCTAAACCGTTAGATGTGATCTCTATATTAAAATCTGCTTGGAGACCAAATTTTACATTTTTTGGAATTTTTTTACTATTTTTTAAGCCACTTTGAAAATTGCTGATCACATGGTCCAGAATTTGGTTGCACTGTTTTTACTGTTCACCCGGATCTGTCATTTTCAAAGTGGCTTAAAAAATAGTAAAAAAATTCCAAAAAATATAAAATTTGGTCTCCAAGCAGATTTTAATATAGATTGAACATCTAACGGTTTGAATCGACTATTTGAACTTTAAAATTGCAAAAACTAATTGGTAGCACCAAGGCCTTGGTCATACCACTTTGACCTTAGCCACTATATATATAGAGAGTGGCTAAGGTCAAAGTGGTATGACCAAGGCCTTGGTGCTACCAATTAGTTTTTGCAATTTTAAAGTTCAAATAGTCGATTCAAACCGTTAGATGTTCAATCTATATTAAAATATGCTTGGAGACCAAATTTTACATTTTTTGGAATTTTTTACTATTTTTTATGCCACTTTGAAAATGGCAGATTCGGGTGAACAGTAAAA
>JAJGRW010001379.1:61142-83642 GCA_025461045.1 Carex parvula | reverse complement strand
ATATATATCTGTGTGTGTACACCATAGCCCAGCTCTCTATATATATGCATATATATATACATATATATATACATGGACAGTGCTACGGTGCTATGCATATATAAGGGCCCTCCGTGCTACGGCTCACTATGTGAGTTTTTAAAATTCTAACGGTCAATCCGAACCGTTCAACATGATCTCCATATCAATATGTACTTGCAAACCAAATTTTACATTTTTTAGAATTTTTTACTATTTATTAAGCCACTTTGAAAAAACACTAATTTGTACACAACAGTACATTGGATCAGCGATTTTCAAAGTGGCTTAATAAATAGTAAAAAAATTCTAAAAAATGTAAAATTTAGTTTGCAAGTACATATTCATATGGAGATCATGTTGAACGGTTCGGATCGACCGTTAGGATTTTGAAAACTCAAAAAGTGAGCCGTAGCACGGAGGGGCCCTTATATATGTGTAGCATATTAGCCAGATTCCATATATATAATATATATACATATATATATACACACATATATATACATATATATAATATATATTATTATATATATTATATGTAAGTATATATATGTGTGTGTGTGTGTGTGTATATATATATGGGCTATTGTGCTTTGCAAAGTAAACCCTCCCGTTTACTTCGGGTCATATTTTGTATTTTTAAAATCCAAACAACCGATCCGAACAGTTCAACATGTTCTAAGTATTAAAATATGCTTGGAGACTAAATTTTACATTTTTTTGGAATTTTTTTACTATTTATTAAGCCACTTTGAAAATCGCTGATCCGGAGGTCCAGAAAATTTTACTGTTTTTTACTGTTCATAGTGAATCAGCGACTTTCAAAGTGGCTTAATAAATAGTAAACAAATTAAAAAAAATGTAAAATTTAGTCTCCAAGCACATTTCAATACTTAGAACATGTTGAACGGTTCGGATCGGTTGTTTGGATTTTCAAAATGCAAAATATGACCCGAAGTAAACGGGGGTTTTACTTTGCAAAGCACAATAGCCATCTCTCTCTCTCTCTCTCTATATATATATATATATATAGAGTGGCTAAGATCAAAGTGGTATGACCAAGGCCTTTGGTGCTACCAAGTCATTTTTGAATTTTCCAAGTCCAAACGGTCGATCTAAACCGTTAGATGTGATCTCTATATTGAAATCTGCTTGGAGACCAAATTTTACATTTTTTGGAATTTTTTTACTATTTTTTAAGCCACTTTGAAAATTGCTGATCACATGGTCCAGAATTTGGTTGCACTGTTTTTACTGTTCACCCGAATCTGCCATTTTCAAAGTGGCATAAAAAATAGTAAAAAAATTCCAAAAAATGTAAAATTTGGTCTCCAAGCATATTTTAATATAGATTGAACATCTAACGGTTTGAATCGACTATTTGAACTTTAAAATTGCAAAAACTAATTGGTAGCACCAAGACCTTGGTCATACCACTTTGACCTTAGCCACTCTATATATATATATATATATTTATATATATATATATATGTTAGTGTAATAATTTAGAAGTCAATCATAGGATAATTTTATGAGGGATGCTTCTATGGGCATAAGGACCTATTTGTAAAATGAGCATATATTCATTTTCAAAGTTCAAACAGTCGATCCGACCGTTCAACATTATCTCCATATTAAAATGTACTTGGAGGTCAAATTTTACATTTTTTTGATTTTTTTTACTATTTATTAAGTATTTTACAAAACTAGTCAAATTCAGACCATTGAATTTTGTACCCATCTTAATAAATAGTAAAAAAATTCAAAAAAATGTAAAATTTGACCTCCAAGTACATTGTAATATGGAGAAAATGTTGAACGATCGGATCGACTGTTTGAACTTTGAAAATGAAAATATACTCATTTTACAAATAGGTCCTTATGCCCATAGAAGAATTTGCCTAATTTTATTCTATATATTTTGTTCATGTAATGGATTATTAATAAAGATATATTTTGTTCTTTGAGATTTATTGAGTTATGAATCATTTCGAATTAATGACTTGAAATTGTAGAACTCCATAATATATATGATAAATACTCTTAGTAGTCACTAACAGAGGTAATTAGCAAACCATAGACAAAGAGTTGTTATTTTAATCACATGGATTCATGTTAGAGAACATGGTATTTGACAGACCCATAAAGTCGGTATAGTATTTCTGGCAAAAGAATTACCGACTCTCTAGTTGTTCCTGGTGGACGACTGATAGAGGCATCAGACGTCTGGTGCTACATGACTGAGTTATTCAGCATTCCAATTTGAATTTAGAAAAAGGTACAAATGTTATTTAATTTATTTAAATGTTAAATAAAAATTATTTTAGAAATCAATCGGGGAGTAAGATTTTCGGCTTATGGTAGAATGTGAAATTTTGATTTTACGTTCTTTCCGCACCGTAAGCCTAGTCAGAATTTCGCGGTAAATTCCCGAGCAGAATTTATCGGGAAATTTTTCTTAAAAGTAATTTGGCAAGATAAATTCTCAAACATAATTTTGCGGGAAATTCTCGGTCTGAATTTTGCGGCTTTTCTCAAAAATCTGAATTTAACGGCTGAATTACCCAACAGGTGGTATCAGAGCACAGGCTCTCCTACTGATTGATTTTCTAAAATATTGTACCATATACATACTAGATTATATATATTTTATCAGTTTGAATTCTTAGATTTGCAGCTTAAAGTCTGAACCGAATAAAATATGATTTTCTTGGTTCGATTTTCCGACTAAGAAAGATAAAATGTGATTTTACGCTTTCTTATGACTTGTGTTTTTCTTGGTTCGGTTTTCTGACTAAGAAAGATAAAATGAGATTTTATGATTTCTTTACGAAAATCTTTTTGGATGCGTTAAGTATATCTAAGAATGTGATGAAGCAATAAAGTACCTGAGTAAGAGATGTTGATCATCAGAGTAAAAGAGATGGTTCTGTCTAGGAAAGAAAGTATTTAAGCAGTCCTTGTGACTCTCTATCTTTCCTGAAACCCCTTTTACTTGTTTGATAACTAGCCCAAAGGGATGTCACGTTACCAAATTGCTTGACGCTTTCTGAACTGATTAACTGTTTTTGAAAAAGGAGTAACTGCGACGAATTCCCAAAAGGGATTCAGGACGCAAATTCCTTAATAAACTTAAACGGAGTAACTGCGGTGAATTCTCAAGCGGGATTCAGGACGCGGATTCCTTAATAAGGGTCTAAACATATAAATTGTTTATATGGTTTACAATACAAAACAGAACACAATCAACTGCTGCAAAATAAAGAATTAGGAACTGGTAAATATATATGTGAATTATTCACGTAATCTGAACTGGTAAATTAGATTTACAGTTTTGAGTAACTAGGAATTACTGCTTTGATATGAAATGCGTAAATTAGAATTAACCGCTTTGCTATGATCAGCATTAAGAACTGACAGCTTACTGAGCTAAGCATAAACACAAATCCATAATTAAGTAATTTGTCCTTCCTACTCTATCCTCCTCACACCATTGTTCATTGGTTGATGGGTCCACTACTCAGTAGGCATCACCTTTTACCTTTGGTGGTCGAGGGATATGTCAGACATATCGAACCAAGTAGAGTGAGGTTACTTACCGATGATTTCCAAAATAGTTTTGGGCTCTGATCACTCAAAAGAGAGCAATGTTTCTTTTAATATTTATAAACTCGTAAATGCTATCGGTTCGGACTGCAAGCGCACAATCCTATCGAGTAGTATATTCGAGGTCGATCTACAGGGAATATTGGTTCAATGCTTTGAGCGATCGAATCACAATCTTTCGAAAGGCTAGACGAAATCTGTAAATTGAGAGATGTTGTTGTGATCAATGTAAATTAGGAAGCAATTAAAAATAATTAAAATAAAGATAGAGATGAGAATTCCTAGGGTTTCGGCACACCATTGCCACCCAATCCGCCTTGACAATATATTCCTGTTGCGTCTGATTTCCTGTTGTTGTTTAATGAAAGACACCATATAGGTCACTGCGATTTATGTTACGCAAGAATGACAGATCTTTTACCGAGATTCTACATAGGACACTGCGATTTTCCTTACGCAAATGTCTGATCTCTCAAATACTCCAAATTACTATACAGATCACTGCGATTTACTTTACGCAAGTGATGGAATTTGGTACGCGTTTTGTTGGTCTGGTTTATGGTTTCCCCGCTAAGGTTTTCTTCACATAAACCTAATAGATCTCAACGAGGCTAATTCATACAAATAGTTTCTCTTGCCATTAAAGTATTGTCACTACCCTAACGGTCTCAAACTAGATCATTGAAATTAGATGAAGAGATAGTAAATCACAAAAGCATTTTGTTTCAACAACAAGAAATCATAATCAACAGAAATATATATATCAAAATATCAAGAGTAACAAGGTTTACTGCCTAGCCCTAAGAAAAGGAACTTAGCCGCGGAACGGCATTGTTACAAGCACTCCTCTCTTCTCACTTTAATCAAATCTAACCCTAATTACAAAGATAACTAATCCTTCTGCCCAGGGGCCTTATATAGGAGTGTAGGGACGTGTAGAGGTTGAGTAGGGGCTAAGAAACTGATCTGGAAACAGCTGTCGGCAGTTATTTCCCAAGAGATGCCTTCGGATACGGACCGTATTAGGCAATACGGTCCGTATTAGGACCTTGACGGTTAGGGTTTAGTGCTTCCAGCGCTATCTCCTGGTCTATGCTAGGCTTGGTCCGTATTAGGCAAAACGGACCGTAACAGAGACTTAGTCGATAAGCTTCGCTGATCCGATTGACCTGATTCTAGCTCCATTTGGTGTAAAATAGTCCCAAAACCTGTATTCTGCGATAAAACATAAAGAAGGATGACAGTAGCCTTTTTCTCTAATAAATTAAACATAAGTGTGAGAAAATATGCAAAACCTAAGCCAAAACTCTACGTAAATCATCGTTATTTTGACTCTGATCACGCCTCCCAACTTGAATTGTTGCTTGTCCTCAAGCAACGGCATCCCAGCTGGTCAAAGATTCGGTCTAGGTCAAACCATACAATCTCAAGGACTTGTTAAAAATTAAATTGGGGCTTAGGGTTGGTACAATTGGCATGATAATAAAAATTTAGAATTTTAAAATATTCATGATCTCTCCCTTGAACAATTTATTCACCCCATGATTGACCTCATTATGCTTACCCTAGAAAAATTATCATTGAACAATTTATTTCACAAATATCCTTAAATTTGAGAGTATTAATTTCCCCTTCGATTATAAATGGATCCCTTCCAATCAATAGGAATTCTAATGATATAAATTTTGATTTTCCTTCTCAATTAATTGGAGCAAAGTATGACAACTAAGTGTGTTGGTACTTGTGACTATTTTTGAAAAATTAAATATGTACAATAATTTAAAATTTGGAAGGTTTCTCGAGCCTGTTGGTAACCAGTCTTGTGTAGGCACCCGTACTCTTTTTATCCTCCATCTTTTATTCTATTTTTTCCTTTTTTTCTGATTTTTCTATTTTTTTGGATTTTTCTCATTTCTGATTTTTTTGTATTTTTCTGAAAAATAAAATATTTTTGTGTCACAAGCACCATGATTACACACAATTCCAAGTATTCATTCATACAAGGAATTATTGCATAGTTTCGCTAGGGGTCTATCTATAATAAATGGGTATTCTAAAACACTATCAAGCTTAAGAGACTTTGCAAAAATAAATTATTCAATAAATAAAAATCCTAGGGTTTGCAATTTTTGATCAACTCTCATGGTTAGCAATTAATTGTTCACTTTGAGATTACAAATAATTAAAAATTCCGAATTTTTGGTATCATGGTCAATTGTCTAAACCTTAGCCTAATTCAATTTAAAAACAATTCCTATTTGATTAAACTACATGCAAATTATATGATCCTATCATGCAAATGCTTATATGCACGCTAGATAAAAACCTCAATCGTTCCTCCCAACTTATCTTGGTTAAGCCTTGAGAAGTGGTCCCGATTGAGTAAAACTGCTAGCGAAAAAATGAAAAATAAGGGTCCTATATGCCATGATCCTAGATACAATGCAATTCCTAAACTAATTTCTTACCCCTACCCCCATGCTTAAATTTTGTATTGTCCTCAATGCAAGAAAATAAACAATTAAGAGAGGGATAAGAAATATCTCATAGATTACTCGTCGCGAAGGGGTGGTGGTGGGGTGAATGGAATCGGTGGTGTGAATGGTATTCCCTTGGAAAGGCAATATTCGTAGAAATTTTTGTGGGCTTTGTTTACCTTGTCCAAGTACTCCTCTAAGTAGCGTGTGCGTTTCTTCAAATTCTCGAGTGTATTGTTGGCGTAACGCGCGGTTGGACCGGGTTCGCGAGGTTGAGATATGGTTGTCTCTTGTTCCCATCTGGTTGGTGCGGGCATGGAGTTTGCTTCGTTGGTGTTGTCGCGCGGTGGAATGAGGTGGCGTACGAAAGCCATGTCATGATGGTGGATAGATGAGTGGTGTGATACGCTATGTGTCTCCTCCATGGGCTCTTCGGTTGGTTCCTCCTCGGTTGGTTCTTCCTCGATTGGTTCCTCCTCTATTGGTTCTTCCTCGTTGCTTTGTGCATCATCTTCATGTTCAGATTCGTATCCAAACTGGAATGACCCCTTATCCGTTCCGATATGGAGAGTCAAAACGTCAAATCTGTGACGAACAAGGCTTCATGCGGCATTTGTGGAGAGTCGACTCATATCACCGCCGATTGCAAAGTCCTTTTAGAAGGAGAGGACGTCGAGCAAGTCAATGCAATGTTTTACAATCAAGGTGATAAGAGAACGATCCGATCTACAATAAGGTTAGGCCAAACGATAATTTCAATTCGAATACATATAACCCTAAACAAGGTGGAACCATCCAAATTTCAAGTGGAGGACTGAAAATGAAAACTCAAACTCAAACCAATACCAAGGTAATTCCAATCAATACCAAAATCGGTCAAACCAAAACTCGTACCAAGGACCTTCTCAAAACAACAAATTAGAAAAATTGATAGAGGGCCTTGTCATCTCTCAAAACGAGTTCATGAACCAACAAAGAAGCACCAATACCGATATTTCGGATTCCTTGAGAAATATGAACAATAGATTTGAGTTTTTAGAGACCAAAATAAAGATGCTAGAAACACAAATTGCACAACAAGCATCTTCATCCTCCCGTCAACAAGGAACGCTTCCGGGCAAACCCGACATCAACCCGAGAGAGCATGCGAATGCCGTGACCTTGAGGAGCGGCAAGGAGTACGAAGGACCTACCATGCCCAATGAAGAGGACCAGCAACCTCCCAAGAAAACACACGACGTTGCAACTCCCCTTGATGCGAATGCAGCACCTACAAGTGCGGATGCACCGCCATCGGAAAAGCATCAAACAACGGGTAATTCAAGTTCTCCAAAGGTAAAAAATGCTGAAACTCCTAAGTACATTCCCCCACATAGGTTTGTACCTTTTCCTCAAAGGTTCGTAAAGCATAAATTAGACCAACAATTTGCCAAATTTGTAGACCACTTAAAGAGATTGAATATCACCATCCCTTTTACCGAAGCGATTACCCAAATGCCCACTTACGCAAAGTTTTTAAAAGAAATTTTATCCAACAAAAGAACACTTGAGGAAGTGGGTACGGTGTCCCTAAATGAGGAGTGTAGTGCCCTCTTCTTAAACAAGCTACCTCCGAAACTTAAGGACCCGGGAAGCTTTGCAATCCCATGTAAGATAGGTGATACCAAATTTGATAGGTGTTTATGTGATTTAGGGGCAAGTGTTAGTCTCATGCCAAAATCGGTATATCTAAGATTAGACTTAGGGGAATTAAAACCAACGAGAATGTCCTTGCAATTGGCCGATAAAACGGTAAGGTTTCCCGAGGGAATTGTGGAGGATGTAATTGTCAAAATAGGTGAATATTTTGTGCCTATTGATTTCGTGGTTGTGGAAATGGAAGAGGACACTCATACCCCTATCTTGTTAGGTCGTGATTTCGTTATAACTGCAGGTGCCAATATCGATGTTAAAGAAGGAAAAATTTCCTTTGACATTGGTGGAGAAAAGGTTGACTTTCACATGTTTAAATCTATTAAATTTCCTTCTAATGATAATGACTCAATATGTAGGGTTGATGTTTTAGACTCTATAATTGATGATCATCTAGATAGGATGATGAAAGGAAAGCAACTGGACGAAATCTTGGAAGAAACCGACCTCGAAAACAGCAAAGAATGTGAAAACAACCCTGAGTGCGTCCGCACCAATCCACAGTGCGTCCGCACTTTCACAGAAGAGGAGTCAGGAGCACTTGACCTAGCGCAATACGTCCGCACCAGCCTACAGTGCGTCCGCACCTTGCCCGATTTAACCTCAATGCGTCCGCACCAATCCTCAGTGCGTCCGCACTCAACCCGCAATATTGCCGCAGAATCCAAAATTTTGCTTACCCAGGCGCAGTGCTTCCGCACTGAATATGAATGCGTCCGCACTCAGGCCCAAAGAGCTCAAATCGAAGCCAATTCGACCAATTCCGCACCACCGAAGGTCGAACTCAAGCCATTGCCACCTACTCTTCGCTACGAGTACCTGGGGACAGATGAGACATATCCGGTGATAGTCAATTCCGAGCTCAACAAAGATCAAACCGAGAAGCTCCTTCATGAACTAAGATTGCATAGGAAGGCTATCGGATATACAATCGATGATCTAACCGGAATTAGCCCCTCCTTTTGCATGCACAGAATTTTAATGGAGGATGATCACAAGCCTTCTATCGAATCTCAAAGGCGACTCAATCCGAATCTCAAGGAAGTCGTAAAGAAGGAAATCATCAAACTCCTAGATGCCGGTATCATCTACCCAATCTCCGATTCAAAATGGGTAAGTCCGGTTCATGTTGTGCCAAAGAAAGGTGGTACCACAGTGGTAAAAGGCGAAGGCGACAAAATGATATCAACAAGGGTGGTGACCGGTTGGCGAATGTGCATCGACTACCGCAAGCTAAACAATGCCACAAGGAAGGATCACTTCCCTCTACCTTTTGTCGACCAAATGCTCGAAAGACTCGCTTACCATTCACATTTTTGCTACTTAGATGGGTATAGTGGTTTCTTTCAAATTCCAATTCACCCAGATGACCAAGAGAAAACAACATTTACTTCTCCCTATGGTACGTTCGCGTACCGTAGGATGCCGTTTGGTTTATGTAATGCACCAACCACGTTCCAAAGAGCCATGATGGCTATATTTTCTGACTTGTTAGAAAATTCTGTGGAAGTTTTCATGGATGATTTTTCAGTGTTTGGTACTTCATTTGACAATTGCTTAACTAATTTAATCAAAGTTTTAGAACGTTGTGAGCAGGTCAATTTAGTACTCAATTGGGAGAAATGTCATTTTATGGTGCAACAAGGAGTTGTCCTAGGCCATGTGGTGTCATCCAAGGGGTTGGAAGTCGACAAAGCCAAGGTGGAGGTGATAGAGAAATTGCCCTATCCAACATGCGTAAAAGATGTGCGAAGCTTTCTAGGCCATGCGGGATTCTATAGGCGGTTCATCAAAGATTTTTCGAAAATTTGCA
The DNA here is from genome assembly GCA_025461045.1 of Carex parvula. Lineage (NCBI taxonomy): Eukaryota > Viridiplantae > Streptophyta > Magnoliopsida > Poales > Cyperaceae > Carex > Carex parvula. The sequence continues at coordinate 74,036 of JAJGRW010001379.1, read as the reverse complement.
AACCTCTTACTAATTTGACAATGCAAAATGTTGAATTTAAATTTGATGAACCTTGCATTGAAGCTTTTTGCAGGATTAAAGAAGCACTAATTTCAGCTCCAATTCTCCGACCTCCGAATTGGGATGCCCCTTTCGAAATTATGTGCGATGCAAGCGACTACGCCGTGGGAGCCGTCCTAGGACAGCGAGCCGATAACAAGCCACATGTGATCTATTACGCCAGCAAGGTATTAGATGAAGCACAAATGAATTACACCACAACCGAGAAGGAATTTTTAGCGGTAATTTTCGCCATCAACAAATTTCGACAATACTTGGTGGGATCTAAGGTGGTGGTATACACCGATCATGCGGCAATCCGGTACCTTCTCAACAAGAAAGATGCCAAACCACGCCTAATTCGGTGGATCCTCCTCCTCCAAGAGTTCGACCTAGAGATTAAAGACAAGAAAGGGACCGAAAACTCTGTGGCGGACCACCTTTCACGCATCAATAACATACCAAAAGAAGGGGACCTGCCAATCGACGATTCATTCATTGATGAGCAACTATACGCGGTACAAAGTTTAGAAGCCCCTTGGTATGCGAATTATGTTAATTACTTAGCATGTGGGTTGGTACCCCCGGAGCTCTCTTACACACAAAGGAAGAAATTCTTTTCAGATGTTAAAAACTATTATTGGGATGAACCTTTGTTATTTCAATTGGGGGTAGACGGTATACATAGGCATTGTGTACCACAAGAAGAGGTAAACCAAATTCTCCAATGTTGCCATTCATCCGCCTATGGAGGACACGCCTCAACCGACAAAACTGCAGCAAAAGTTCTCCAAGCCGGATTTTATTGGCCAACGATCTTCAAAGATACGCGAGAATATGTGCTTAAGTGTGACAAATGCCAACGAACCGGCAACATATCAAAGAGACATGAGATGCCTCTCCAAGGGATCCTAGAAGTTAAGATTTTCGATGTATGGGGGGTTGATTTCATGGGCCCTTTTCCGAGTTCATGCAACAACAAGTACATTCTTGTAGCGGTCGATTATGTGTCAAAATGGGTAGAAGCCGTGGCAAGCCCAACCGCCGACTCCGCCGTGGTAAGAAAGCTTTTTCAAAGAATTATTTTTCCTAGGTTTGGAGTACCTCGAGTGGTGATTAGCGATGGCGGCTCTCATTTCATCAACCGCCAATTCGACAATCTTCTACTCAAGTACGGAGTCAAGCACAAGGTAGCCACACCTTACCACCCTCAAACAAATGGGCAAGTTGAAGTTTCCAATCGTGAGATAAAAAGCATCTTACAAAAAGTTGTTAACACATCGAGAAAAGATTGGTCGCTGAAACTTGATGAATCACTTTGGGCATACCGCACCGCCTACAAGACACCAATAGGTATGACTCCCTTTAAATTGGTCTATGGCAAACCATGTCATTTGCCGGTCGAACTCGAGCACAAGGCATATTGGGCGATAAGAGCGCTAAATTTTGATCTAAAAGCCGCCGGTGCGAAACGAATTCTCGACTTACATGAGTTGGATGAATTGCGCCTCAATGCATACGAAAATGCCAAGCTATACAAGGAAAAGACAAAGAGGTGGCATGACAAACACATCATAAAGCGAGAATTTCACGAAGGAGATATGGTCTTGCTATACAATTTGCGACTCCGCCTCTTTCCCGGAAAGTTGAAGTCAAGATGGAATGGCCCATACCAAATCGGGAAGGTTTTTAACAATGGAGCAATCGAGATTTGGAGCAACAATACGGGTTCCTTTAAGGTAAATGGACAACGGCTTCAGCACTTCAACCATGAAGATCCAATAGAAAAGGTGGACGGTTCCTACATAGCCAACTCCATTCGTCAATAAGCAAAAGCCATGTCGAGCTCACGACGTAAAATTGAGCGCTTCTTGGGAGGCAACCCAAGTTTTTACTTTTTCTTTATTTATACTTTTATCAAAAATTTACATTTTTAATGACTCAGCCAATTTTTCAGGTCAAAAATTCATGAAAATAACCTGAGTGCGTCCGCACTAAACTTCAGTGCGTCCGCACTACCTACTTAGAAAATTTTTCAGACAGGTTTTACCATAAAAATTGGCCAGACCGAGCGTAATGCGTCTGCACAGTCTAAACTTTATACCCAAGAGCAGTGCGTCCTCACTGAGGATCAATGCGTCCGCACTGAGGATCAATGCGTCCGCACTGAGGATCAGTGCGTCCGCACCCGAGGTACACTACATTTAATTTTCAATTTTTTCGGAAAATCGGAAAAATTCTAATTTTTGGTGAGTGTGGATGACCACCCGCACTAAGGCCCAGTGCGTCCGCATTCGGCCCCTTCTCCTTCTTAAACCGACCCCCTTCTCTTCATTTTTCTTCGCGCCTTTTCGATTTAAAACCGAAAAACTTAATTTTTCTCTCCCAAAACCCGAAAACCCTCGTTTTTCTTTCAAAATCTCCCTCTCCTCTCTCTTCTCTACCACTTCTCTCTTCTTTTCTCTCTCTTTTTCCTCTTCAAAACCGAAAACCCAACTTTTCTCAATCTTTTTAAGCGCCGCTTCGCTAAAACTCGGATTTCTTCGCATTTTCTCGAAATTTTCGCGATCTACAACAAGGTTTGATCTCTCCTTACTCTAATTTTGTCAATTATTACTTAGATCTGTGAAATTGGTACCAAAATCGGAGAAATCGACCAAAATGATGCAAACGGTTCAAATTCGACCCCCGTGCGAGTGCTACCACCCGCACTGCCATTTAGTGCGTCCGCACTAAGCTTGGGGGAAAACCTAACCAGACCTATTTTTCGATTTTTTGTCTAAGTCCCCAGTGCGACCAGACCAGTCGCACTGAGAGCCGGTGCTTCCGGACTTTTCCAAAGCAGCCCCGAAATGTTCAAAAATTTGGTTAAGTACCCACTGCGTCCGCACTGACCACCAGTGCGTCCGCATTGCGACCTAGAAAAACCTCATATTTTTGGTTAAGTACTCAGTGCGGCCAGGACCACCCGCACTGAGAGTCAGTGCGTCCGCACTAGGCTCGGGAAAAATAAAAAAATGACCCTGAATTGAACAGTTTGTACACAGTGCGTCCACACTGACCACCAGTGCGTCCGCACTCAGCCCAAATTTGATCAAAAATTTCGAAATTTTAATTCTTTCAATTTTTCAAATTGCAGTAACATGCCGAAGAAATCATCCGCCAACAAGAAGCGCAGGTTTGAGAAGGGCCAAGGAAGTCGCGGACCACCTCCTTATCCACCCGTCTTGCCACTCAACGAAGGTCAAGAGTTAAGGTACCACCTTCTGCAGGGCCGCCGAACCCTCGAGCCATCTAGATGGATAAGCCGCGAGACACTCAACCAACTCGGACTCCTCGAGTCGGTGCAAATGCTCACCGAGCGGCTTGGCTTGTGGGAATTTCTTTGTGACGAAGTCGACACATATGAAGGACTAACTATCGAGTTCCTCTCCTCATAAGAATTCGACCGGGCTTCTCGAACACTAAACTTCAACCTCGGAGGCTTCTCACACATGTTGCACACCACCGAACTCATGCTAGCCCTCGATCTATCCACCGAAAATGTCGATCGGATGCGCACCAGTCTTGACTTCTTCCATGACATGAGCGAGGCCCAATTCCGCGTCCTAACATGCCAAGACGGGATCCTCGGCCAGCAAAGGGTAAAGAATGTCCTCCATCCAGCCCTCCGATATCTCCAGCGGGTACTCTCTCACACTCTCTTTGCCCGAGGGGAGAGCGCATCGGTCTTCAACCAAGGAGATATGGTGTATGTATGTTGCATGCTCCGGCGCAACAATGGTGAGATGGACTACATGCCGCACATCGGGTACAACTTGGCCAAACACATGCAAAATGTGTCGCACAACATGCGACCGGGTGGAAAGATTCGAATTGGATGTGGTGGTGCCCGGTTACACGCTAGTGGACCTCGACGGTTTATTTCGGGCGAGGCTCATCCGATGGGATGATATTCAAGAGGCTTGGATCAACTTGGGTCCAAAGGACAACATCCGGCACCGGTTGCCTCTAGAAACTCAAATCGATCCCTTGGATACCGATACTTGAAAAATTGTAGATGAGCCACTCGAGCCACCACTACCACCGCCGCCGCAACCACAACAACCACCTCAGCAAGCAGCACCCGATGCCGCACAAGCACAAGGCATGCCAACCAACCAACAAATCTGGGATTTTATGCAGACCATGAACACCTCCATCAACAACTTGAGCATCAATGTTGGTGATCGCATGGATCGCATGGATGGGCGTATGGATGTCTTTGACCGCCGCTTTGATGAGGTCGAGGCAGAGGCCCCTAGGGCGACCTACTACTCCCGTAGAGGATGCTCGCATGTGGATCCGAATTTTGAGGATGATCCACCGACACCACCATACCAAAGACGGGCCGCTCAAAGGAGAGAGTACGAGATGGCGCAAGAGCGTAAAGCGGCAAGGCTAGCGCAAGAAGCGGCGAGACAAGCACAAGAGGCCGGCAACAATGAAGATGAGGAGGATGAGGCCGATCACATGGATCGCGACGAGGATTGATCCCGCGCAACACCACCACCATTATACGCCAGTAAAGTAGTTCATGTTTCTTCTCTCTTTTTAGTTTATTTTTAGCACTGAGGACACTGCTTTATTTAAGCTTGGGGGATGGGAAGAAATTGTATCTGCATGCATGTTTATTTTTCAGTTTTTTGAAAACTTTTTAGGATTTATAACCTTGCTTTTTACTTGACCATGAATAGGATTTGTGATTTTGAACTTAATTGCTTGCGATTACGAATTTGTCAAGACGTTTTACGAGGTTATGAAAAATAGAGTCTTGCATAATTGGACTTAATTGTCTAAAAATGCATAAAGTATAAAATCATGTTTAAAATTTGTGTTAAAAGTTGGCAAAAATAAAATTTTTTGATAAACTTGAGTGATTGACAAAAATTAAAAGTATTCTTGCACGATTTTTCAAATTTTTGGTAAAACCCTTAAAATAATTTTGAAATGACGACATAGTTTGGCGAAAAACTTTGTGGAAATAAAGGTGTTTGAAATTGCGACATTAGGAATTCAAATTTATTAGAGAAGCCATTTAGATTTGGAAATTTTAAATTGGGATATCCGTGAGTATGAAAGAATACTTAGGATGTGTGTATTCATGATATGTGCATAAATGTTGAAAAATTAGATAAAATTGAAAAATTTTGGAAAATAAAAATAAGATTCCAATGACCTATGTTACGGCTTCATGACGTACTTATGGTTATGAGTCCTTAGCACTCTTGCTCCGCTAGTCTCCCGATAAAATTGACATTCGTGTTAATGGAAGGGTTAGACTAAGAGCATGCAAAGCACCCTTGAATTAGAACGGTTGGGTACGGTTAACTACTTGTAACTAACCGGTGCTTAAATGAGGATGGGGAAAATAGTGCTAAAATCGTGAAAAAGTGTTCAAAGTGAGAAAATCAAAAGCAACAAAAACAAAAGAATATACATGTATCAACACACGAAGTCCGTAATTATTCTTACCCAAGTTTGATTCAAGCTTGGGGGTATTTTGAAAATTCTACATTTTAAATGGCATATCTTTTAAATTTGGGTATACGAAGTTCACAAATTCAAAGCCTTTAAGGAAATAAAAGTTAGAGTAATCGAATTGTGGGTTGATTCATAATTATTCGAGGGTTGAACTTGGGATTTGGGAAATATGCATGGAGTTTTTTTTTACATTTTGGCAAGATCATACAAGTTTTTCATTTTGATAAATGTATACTTGATATAGGGTTGAATTGTAGATCGAATTATAGTTCAAGTTTAAATGTTGCTTGGGGACAAGCAAAGTTCAAGCTTGGGGGTATTGATTGGTGTATTTTATATACACCATCGATCTAGTTTTTATCATAAAATAACACCAAATATCTTGTATTTTGGGATATAAAGCGAATATAATACACCAAGAATCAAGTTACTGCGTTCGCTCGATGTTTCAATGCAGGAAACAGTGCAAAATGAAGAAAAACCGCCCAGTGCGGACGCACTGGGTACTTAGCCAATTTTCCAGCGTCGCAGACCTCACAGATGAAAAGTCCGAGCGTAATGCGGACGCACTCACCTTCAGTGCGGACGCATTCACTACTTAGCCGATTTTTGCAACTTCCAGAATTTCCAGAAAAACAGAAGTTCAAGGCCAGTGCGGACGCACTCAGTACTTGACCGATTTTTGAATTCTTCATATTCCTTGGAAAACAGAAAATTAAATGTCAGTGCGGACGCACTAAGATCCAGTGCGGACGCACTCAGGAAATTTTGCAGAAAATCAGAAAAGGAAACTTGGAACCAAATGAGATTTGGAGTCGGTGCGACCCAGACCACCCGCACTCAACTCCAGTGCGGACGCACTGGACTCGCAGACAGCCAGAAATTCGCATTTTCACGAGGTTTTCTATTCTTGGCTTCCAAGGAACACGTTTTAGAAGGCCAAAAATAGCCATGGCAGTCTGAGGAGTGCACCCACTAACTCCACTTCTATCCTCTAAATTGGGCAAGGCCTTTGGCTATAAAAGGAGAAGAATTTCGTCTCTCTCATCATCCATTATTATATCCATTTTCCACATATTGAGAGAGAGAGATCCTGCAGAAATTCTCGAAGCTCTTCAAGGAAGAAGAAGAAGAAGATTCAAGCAAGGAGTCGGCAAGATCGAGGTTTTAGATCTAAGAAAGGGTGTAATCATTTCTTTATCTTATTTCTTATTGTTTTTGCCAATCTTTGTTATGGATCTCTCCAAGAGAGAGTAGTTCTCTTTCTAGGGGTTTAGGTCATGTAGCATGAACTTGTTTAATTCTATTTTACTCGGATTTTAGTTTTATTATGATTGTTTGATTTGATGTTAATTTCTGTGATTTATTATTTGTGATGTTCCATGATTTGTACTTGAATTGTAGCGTCCCGCTTTGATCATTTAGACCCAAAGTAGATTAGGATCATATAGGATAGTGCAACTTGTTGTGCTTGAATTGTAGCGTCCCGCTTAAGTCTTCTTGATTAAAAGTAGATTAGGATCATATAGGATAGTATAAATTGTGATTGCAAATACCTTAGGATTTGAATTATAAGCGACCGTACTTTTGTATTCAAATCTGGAAAAATAGAAATTAAGGTTAGGAATTTGGTGAAGGACTTAGCGGTGAAGTCAAAAACTTGATTATGACACCTTAGAACAAATATCGATATATACATTTGAAGCACGTGATTAAATATCCCTCTAGGTTAGTGACAGCCCTAGAATTCGAGGCACATTAATCCGTCCACCCAAAGTATTCGTATTAATATTTGTTCCAAAGGCTAACTTAGGTTAGAAACCTCGTCATAATCAAACATGAATTTAAACAAACCGAGTAGATAGAATTAGCAAGGGATTGTGGACCGAATACCCCTAGACTTCTCAAACTTGATTTTCACCCGATTTTATTGCTTTTTGTTACGAACTTTTAATTACTTTAATTTTCCTTCGAACAACGATTTTACACAAAAACCCCCCTTTTTACTTTTATTGTTTTGTCTTAGAAGTAGTTTTCTTTATTAAAAATTAGTATTTCCCTATCTCCTTGCGGATCGACACCTAAATACTACAATCGATAGGTTGTGCGCTTGCAACTAACCTATTAATTGAGTACGAAGGTTTATAAATTTAAAGGCAAAAAGAGTACCGAAATTCCTATATCTAAAATACTCAACAGCTATGCCGCTATAATCGCTATTAGAACCTTGATTTATAACCAAAGTATGTTTGCCCAAACCCAGTATTGTTAGGTCTATTTATACATTGAATTGGTTCCAATCATCGGTGAAATACAACCGCAGTTATTCATTGATAGTATGGTACCGGAGACACAACTAGAACCTCGATAGACCCAGTCGGAACAACTAAGTGGTTTGCTGGATTAGATGCCTCATCTACATAAGTCTGGTGCACAACAAACTATTTGTTCGTCCCACGTTGGCACTGTGAACGAATTTATGTAATCGGCGTACATCAACCTCAGAAAGCGGTAGTGGTGGTGGGATGAGCTGTGAATATCCGAGTTGACGCATCACCACGATCTGGGTTAATGATGCTCATGATCCAAAAGTGTACAAGTGGCTAACCAACACCACTTTTCTTCAGAACTCGTGACTGCAGCTGAGACGGTATTTGATCTAACATCTCTTGTAAGGCTCCTATTTTACCATGTATCTTCGAACTTTTGCAGTTCGTTGCGGAAGTAACTAACTCCACTCGATGGTGACTTACACGATAATCAGGGAGACAACACCACTTCTCTCCAAATGCAGGACACCTTTGTGCATCTAGGACGCCCCCATTTTGAGAGACCAATTATGTAAGGGATGAGGACAGCCAGCTCGAATAAACGGGACAACACCATGTTGTAGAAGCAAAGTCGTCCTGATATAATATTTGTTTACGCTTAACCACAACACAAAGGCTCTATACAGATACGCTAGAACAGCCCCCCAGTTGTATTGATCATGTGAATCAAGATTTTGTAGAAATTGTAAATACATTGCCGGAACCGAATCTCCCGATGAATCTGTGAAAAGCATAGACCCGAACAAGTCGACTACATACGCCCTTATGTACTGGCGTACCTGCTCCTCTGTAGGCTCACCCGGATGCGTGTTTGGCATGACAGCAAAATGATTACTCAATTCATTCAAATTTATAGCATACTCAGAAGTCATGTGAACCTCATCCTCATTGTTTGGCCCTGATCTCTTCTTCCTTTTAAGCACCACACTTGCAGCCCTATCTCCAAGAAGCTGATCCACTAAGATAGACCAAGTACTGTCGGAAGGGCCTGTCACCGGTGCCCCTATGATCGGTAGCGCCTAGAGATAAGAAACATCCTGCAGAGTAATTGTCATCTCTCCCACGGGAAGATGGAAACTGTGGATCTCTGGTCTCCATCGCTCCATAAGACCAGCGAGGAGTGATGGATCAATATTTATGTTATCCATTCAAGAAACCTGATACAAATCGAGTCTAAGCAAGAATGGTTCGCAAAGGTTGTGGTACGCAATCCCAGTCCGGAGGTGTCGAGGATCCACTCCTATATCTCTGTAATTCTGTCAATGTTAAACAAATTGATTGAAATAAAATATTATAATTCAAACATTTATATCATTTATAAAAAATAAATATTATATGATTCGTTGAATAACTTACATCATCATGGACCTCATGTTGGTCATGCGGCATCCATAATAAATCGCTAAAATCATTTGCTGACAATGTCAGATCCAAAACAACATCATCATATGTAGCAGCAGCATCTGCAGGGCCACACGGACCACGACTGCTTGACATTCTACATGCATAACATTTTGAAAGAATTATATATAACCCTAGAATTAATAACAATCTAAATTTACTAAACACTCACATAATTAAATAAATTACTACATTAAACAATTACCTATAAACTCTAAAACTCACATGAATAAATAAATTAAGAAATAAATAAAATAAGAGATGAATAAATTATCTAATTTATCAATTCTTGCAAAATTCACTTAACAAACTAATAAAATGAAACCTAATCAATTCAATTCAATTTCATAATACATTAAGAAAAATAATTACCTACATTACCTAAATTACTTACATCACCAAAAATCCAAAATGAATGAACTATCTACTTTATTTTTGTTTTTGAAGAACTTTAGGCTAAAATATAGTCAAAATAATGTTATGAATTATTCATAGCATAGATGGTTAAGAATTTGGATAAATTATTCATGCATGAACTATATAATAATTTATTCGAATAATTGAGAGTAGATGGTTGAGAATTCTCAACGGTAATCAATAATGCTATGAATACTCTCAGTTCTATGCTATGAACTAGTCAAAATAAATTAATTAAACGAAAGTGATTATACCATATCAAATAAGTCTAAAAATAGATAATCAATATTTTTAAACCCTAAATCCTAATTTATCAATTCTTCTAAAATACAATTAATAAAATTAACTATAATCAATAGTTTGATAACAAATAAAATCAGAAATTATTGTTAATTAACTGACTTTTACTCTTAATTACTTCAATATTATAAAAAAAAAACAAATTACCTAGATATTGGATGAAGTGACAAGATGGGAGAGAGCGAGCTCGAGGTCGAGATTTGCGGGGGAGGACGGTATAAAGAAACCCGTCCGCGTGATGGCGTGCGCGACGGGGGGTCAAGGCTCTCACGTTTTGTCGGTGAGGCAGAAACATCGGGGCAGACGGGAGATAGAAGAAAGGAAAAACAGAAAGGGGTCTGGACGGGGTAGATTGATCTGTCTGGTTTTAAATTTTTTTTTCGCTGGCCTCGGACAGGATAGACTGTACCATCCTAAGTTTTTTATTTTCACTGGCCTCAGACAAGTTAGGTTTTACCGTCCTATATTTTTTCTTTATTTCGCTTAATTAGCTGTGTTTTTTTTTATAATTAGCGAATCAGCTATCTAGACGTTTTAAAATGTCTGTTAACTCGTAAGCATTCCGGTCTACCTACATATGAAATTTCCGCTAAAATAATCCCTTTTAGCAAGAAATTTTCATTTTAATTTCGATTAATAAAAAAAACGGAAAATTTGCTCCTCCGGATAATTTGTGGGCCCCACACATCATTGACTACGCGAACAATTTGATATGCGCGTGCGATAACAAGACAAATGAGGCGACAAATCTACAGTCGGTACAATTGATACGACAATGATATTACGAGATAGTTTATCAGAAAAACGACACAAGAAAAGTGGCACATCGACCGTCATATTGATACCAACAATAAATATTGTTTTACCTAGCATTGCTTCAATTCTTGAAAAGCTAATTCAAAATTGCCTCCCTCTCTATCCCTCTCTCACTAATAAGCCCACGGGTGATAGATAAATATACACTCTCTCACTAATGTACAGGAATGAATACAGTAACCGCATCTAGTGATAGTTTTACAATATATCAGAAATATTACAGATTTTGAAGAACACCTAATTCAGTCCTTTTTCATACTTAAGGTAAATATTTTTCTCCTCAAATGCAATCATTCGCCCCAAAAAGTTTTAAATATTATGATTCCTTTGTTCTCTGAGATGGCTCTAACGGCGGTATCGGTACCGTTTGAAGTTGAAGTATAGATGAAGAATACCCCGTTCGAAGGTGCACTTGAAACCTTTCTTGTGAGAATATTCCCATTCTTTGTTTACAATTCTGAAAGACTGTTCACCATGAAAAAAACAATTTGTAAAAAATCTCCACCGTAAAAAACAATACTTTTAATGGATTGAAAATAAATTTAAGAAGGCAAAATCTAAAGCAGTGATCATTGTCCTAAGGCCCTTTTCGAATATCCTAAAAAGATAAGAAAATAAACATTTTTGGATTTCTTTTCCAAATGACATCCCATTTTCTTAATATATAACACAATGTTTCTCATATACAAAGCTAACTACTTATTTTTGAGATATTTGAATTTGCCATTTTCAGTTACAATGGAAATAATGGATTAATATCCATTGGAAAATTATTTGACAAAGTTGAACCCTGTTTTGCTAGTCACAATGTAAACTAAAACCAAGCTACATGGATTCAAATTCCTGTTGCCAATATCACCACAAACCATCTATATTTGATAAAATTGAGGGACCATTTAATCATTTTCCAAACAGTCCAAAAATGCAGGTTATTGGTTGTACAAATACAAAACATCATGTCATGTTGCAATTGGAGTAAAACACTCGGCATTTTAAAAGAAAATAAAGAAAAAATTCAAAATAAGAGAACAAAAAAACATACAATATCCTCGTAAGGAGGGCCCGCATGGAAGCGAATAAGGCAGGTCTCACCAGTGCTGCCATCCTTCTCGATAGTATAGGTGGGTGCCTTGGTCTTATCAACAAGGTCAGGATAGAATATGTTGAACTTGTACCCCTGCACAATCTTAGGAGGTGGGTTGTCGTGGTCATAGTGTGTCTGGTTGTACCTTGTTCCACTGCTAACCTGTATGCACACCGGTTGAAGTACTTGGGCTTTCTGGGGCGGGTACTTGTCATGCCACCAATACACCTGGAAATGCCAATATATAAGGTTGATTACGTGTAATATTTATCAGGTAATAAAAAGAGTAGGGTTCTTTTGAAATGTTCCAAACAGGTCTAAATTGTGATAAAGGACGAGCCTTGATGAAATCCTAAAGCCACAATTGAACCAAGAAAAACGTAAAGAAGTAATAATTTGATTGCAGAGCATAACCAGCACAATCCCACTGGAGTGAGGCTATGGTCTATGCATAGCACAGATTGGTCCGTACTACGGATCAATATTTTTCGTTTCCAAAGTCCAAATAGTTGATCTGAACCGTTTTAACATGATCTCCCTATAAAGATATACTTCCAAACTAAATTTATTATTTTTTAAGAACTTTTTACTATTTTTTTAGATAGGTAGAAATCACTACTTGAATGGTCTAGAATTTTTAGATCAAGTGACTTTCTACCTATCTAAAAAAGTAGTAAAATAATTCTAAAATATGTAAAATTTAATCTACAAGTACATTTTTATATGGAGATCATGTTGAATGGTTCAGATTGATTGTTTGGACATCGAAAATGGAGATATTGATCCATAGTACGGACCATTATGCACTATACATAGTACCATAGCCTCACTCATCCCATTGTGTCCACCAATAGGTCTTAACAAATCTAAAGCATAAGGTAATATACAATTGCAGATCTGATACTGACATTTTCTAATATCTTTGTTTTTTATTTTATTTTATTTCATTTTAAGAGCAGAATACCTGTGAATCAAGGTGGACTT
>JAJGRW010001379.1:0-56642 GCA_025461045.1 Carex parvula | reverse complement strand
ATAGAATAGTGTCTTTTAGGACCATATCAGTGAGGTTATTTATTGTCATACATAAGCTAATATTTAACCCTAGTCACAATTCCACAAAAGAATGATAACTCAGCTATACAACTCTTATCTCATCCACATTTACTTATCCAACATGTAGTCAGTCGTTAAAAATAGGAACTTTGTTAGGAAAAAAAAAACTGATTCTGCTTTTGTTAGAATACAGCATGTATTTGATACCTCTCAGTAAGATTGGGATCTCCAAATGGATTTGACTCATTGCAGTAACCAGAAACTGAACTTGATTTGAGCTTCTTTGCCACCTTCAAGGCCTACCATATAAAAACAATAGAGAGATCAAACTTCACAAACTCAACAAAGACACATAAAGCATGGCAAATTTGAAACTGATCAAAGTATTTGCAACAACAACAACCAAGCCTTTAGTCCCAAACAAGTTGGGGTAGGCTAGAAATGAAACCCAATCGGAGTCACAAAAGTATTTGCCTAGGGATGAAATGAGGTTTTCCATGCATGTTATGGTGCTGGTACTACTTGTGAAATGGTAACAGCTGACTACTGGTATGTATTCTTCTTGGTTTTGCATGGTCTGTATTAAGTTTATTTGAAAAGCCAATCTCAGTCAATAAAGTTTAAATCAGAAAACATCATGTGAAAGAGGACTATCTGAATCTCAAATTGAAAAGGAAAATCACATAATATGGAACCATTGTACCAGTATGTCTTTTGTGAAAAACCCTGCTGGTATATACTAGCAAACTTAGAACTGTTGGGTTGGACTATAGTACAAGTAGCAACACAAAGGCCCATCCAGAAGGCATAAAATCAAATTAATTCTAACTTTAACTCTCTTTATATTAACCAATACTCGTCAAATCTTTTCACCTGTACCTATGCTTTTTTTTATATATAACAAGGCCTAATCCCCTGTACCTATGCTTTGCGAAAACTTCTTTTAGTACAGCAGTCTAACTATCAAAATAACAAACCACCAAGATTACTTCAAATAAAACCCAATATACTTTGTAATAGCTCCTGTGTCAGAGCAGGGAGAAAGAACTCAAGCTTCAACAAAATTTGTTTTGCTTTTGTTATAATGCTCCCAATATTGGCTAAGTAATGGCATAACTGAAGCGAAATAGAGACATTTTACAAAGTATCAGTAGAAAGTGTCCAAAAAATAACAAGAAATACCTCCTTCTGAGCTTTCTTAGCCTTGTATTCTAATATCTCCTCCTCAGTTATCTCTCTCTTCTTTCTGCCTTTGCTTCGTTTATCCGATCCCGAATCTGACGACTCACCACTCGACCTCTCGCTAGCGCTCTCACTATCATCCCTCCTGCTTCGCCGCCTCCTCGACCTGCTTCCGTCATGGCGGCCTTTGCTCCGGCGGCTTCTCCTCCGGCGCCTTGCGGAATCGGAATGGGAATCGGAATCGGAGTTGGAGTCGGTTTGTGGTGATTCGTCGGAAGAAGAGGTAGGCGAAGGGGTTCGTCGCCTTTTCTTCCTAGAAGAGCTCTCCTTGTGTCTTCCCATGGTAGCTCTAGTGCTCTCCCAGAGGAACCCTCAAACAAAGCAAACGGTGCGCGGGTCAGCTCATGTTTCGACCTTATTTCAGTCGGATCTATCTATCCGATTACAATTTACAAAATGGATCCGGTTTAGATGGGATTTTAGTATTTTACGAATGATTTAAATACGAAACCATTTAGATTTATTAGCGGACTAGAATTAGAATATTTTTAACTTCAAAACTTATAGGTTCAAACAATATATCTAAAATATTGAAATTGATATATTTTTGTGAGTGATGTGTTTTTTTATTTAAGTTTAAATGTTAAAATTTATAAATTTATAAATTAATTAAGTATAAAAGTAAACATTTAAAAAATAATAATAATAATAATAATAATAATAAATGTATTGAAATTAACTAATAATCTGATACACGTTACACGTTACGGCTACCGTCCGCAACACATTAACACAATATTCATGTTAAGAGTATGATTATTAGGGAAGCAACTGAAAGTTTTTCTTCCATGAATAGAGGGGTAGATATTAGTGTACTTTTAAGAGCATAATTTTCAAATTTTAATTATGTATATTAAAATTTAATTAAATTTTCTCTTTTTTAGAGTTTTTATATAATTCAGCTTCCCTTATAAAATATCAATTCTTTGTTTGTAGCTTAGAATATTAATGGAATACTAATATAAAATATCAAATGTTTGTGGGTAGTGTTCGGCACACCCTCCTTAGAGCTCCTTAGAGAACTATGGAGTTTTAAGCTTGCCAAACACTTGCTCCTTTATAAAGCTTAAAATCACTTTCTTAAGCTTCTTTTTGCCTACTTTCTTAAGTTTGTCCCAATTTGTAAGCTCTCAGTCTACGTGGCTTAAGCAATTGAGTCTCCTTAAAAAAAATTAAAGACTCACTTTCTTAAATATCTCTTGTTAAACATCTCTTCCTTAGTAGAACTTAAAATTTAAACCTACCTATCTTGCTGAACACTAGTGATTAATGCAACTCATTGTGATTGTTGACGACTTTAATTAGTTCAAATTCCACCTACCATATTATACATTTTTACTTTTTTATTTTTCAACTATCTCTATTTAAATTTTCTAATTCTATCCTTGGTATGGTAGCAGCACCAATATTTCGTGGGTAATATAAAAATATGATTTTAGTATATTATTCGCTTTTTTATTTTATAGTAAGATAGGGGATGAAATCCTAAATTACGAAGGTTCAGTAATCATTTAAATGGAACAAAAGGAGAAACCGCACAAATGAATCATTTTTCCTTTCAAAATTTCTTTTTAAGCCGCTAATCTCATTTGTGTTTTAGCATAATTTTAAACAGGGAATTCATTATATTTTTAAAATTGAATAAAAAAAACCTTTATCAAATATATGAGGAGGATTCTGATATCATAAGTTTTGATGTCACACGTATCATAACTTTTATTTTGTATTTATACTTAAATTTCAACAATTAATCGAAACTATTTGATTTTGCTTTTATTATTTACGATAAGATGTGTCCATACATTTTCATGCCCAACTCCTCTTATAATTTGTGACAAAAATAAAATTGACTTTGAGCTAAGTATTTTTTTCTCAATCACTGGAGCTCCCAACTCCTCTTTTCAAATTGACTTTGTTTAATATTTATTTTGGGTTTAAACAACTTTGAACTTCCAATTATATTTTGTTCTTAACAAGAATGATTTGCTAATTTGTTAATTTATTTTTATTATTTCTTCTCCATCAGCAACATAAGCCTATAACTTCTAAACAATATTAATTAATTGATCAAATATAAGACCAATATCGTGAAGTTTATTCATTTTATATACTAATCATAATTTTCAAAATCAAATTTACTCTTTAAGCTATTTTTTTTTTTCATTAATTAAACAAACTCAAAGACAAAAATTAATTAAACAAACACAACATAATAATACAACAAATTAATGAAACAAGTACAATTAAACTAGCAACATTCAATTTTAATAGATTAAGCTAATTTGATCATAATCAGTGATTAGTATCAAATATCAATACACTTAAATACACTTAATATAGTTTAATTTTAGTATTACATCTTCTATAGAAAGAAAAAAACCAACATTCTAATAAATTTCCATGCATTTACCGAACACCTATATTCTAAAATTCTCCATAAGTTAAATAAACAAATTAAAATTTCCATTCCCATATAAATTTTCGTTACCGAACAGGTTCTTAAGTTATCAAACAGCAGGTAATATTCTGCCTGACAGTCATCTGCTCTGCTGCAACATGTTAGAATTTGGAAGATGGTTTCAGATAAATCCGGGCTAGAGTTGTTCAATAATTGTTTCCTTTTCTTTTGCATTTTCTTGTTTTAGACCTCTTATCACTGTTTTTTTTTTTTTTTTTTTTTTTTTTTTTCATTTTGCCTTTTGATAATGTACTTTGACACCACTGGTGTCTTTTCCTTTTAGTGAAAATTAGGGGCTTGATTTCTTCATTTTACTGAAAAAAAGAGCAGATAATGTTGTAGAGGGAGATATATATATATATATATATATATATATAGGTTGGCTAATGTCATAACGTTATAACTTCGGCCGAAGTTATAACGAGTCGTTTTTGCAATTTCAAAATCCAAACAACCGATCCGAACCGTTCAACATGTTCTAAATATTGAAATGTGCTTGGAGACCAAATTTTACATTTTTTGGAATTTTTTTACTATTTATTAAGCCACTTTGAAAATACTGATCCGGTGGTCCAGAAAATTTTACTGTTTTTTACTATTCACAGCAGATCTGCGATTTTCAAAGTGGCTTAATAAATAGTAAAAAAATTCCAAAAAATGTAAAATTTGGTCTCCAAGCACATTTCAATATTTAGAAAAAATTGAACGGTTCGGATCGGTTGTTTGAATTTTAAAAACTAATAAACGGCTCATTATAACTTCGGCCGAAGTTATAACGTTATGACATTAGCCGGTCTATATATATAGTATGGCTAATGTGCTTCCTCTAGAACTTCGGCCTCGTGCTTCCGGGGGCATATCTTAGTGTTTGATGTTCAAACAACAAATTCAAACCGTTAGATGTTCAATCTATATTAAAATGTACTTGGAGACCAAATTTTACATTTTTTGGAATTTTTTTGCTATTTATTAAGCCACTTTGAAAATTCCAGATCATATGGTCCAGACTGTTTTTACTGTTCATCCGGATCTGAAATTTTCAAAGTGACTTAATAAATAGCAAAAAAATTCCAAAAAATGTAAAATTTGGTCTCCAAGTACATTTTAATATAGATTGAACATCTAACGGTTTGAATTCGTTATTTGAACATCAAACACTAAGATATGCTCCCGGAAACACGAGGCCGAAGTTCTAGAGGAAGCACATTAGCCATACTCTATATATATATATACTGTTCATGCAAAAACTAAAAACGAAAATGATATTAATTAAGCATAAAATAAAGAAAATCACACAAATCTAAGCACAAAAGGCAGGGTTAACAGTTGTTTTTCTGGTTACCCAATATATATATTTTATAATTGCTCTATTATTACAACACACCACCTTTTCTAAGTCACACAAAATTGTTTCTAACTCTCTTTCCAAATAAAAATAATAATAGGGGCTGGCCAACATTTTCGAACCTCCTAAACCAAAATTACGACTCAATTAAGAGACAAATCCTAAAATAAATCAAAACATGCACCTAACAGTTAATTACTTTGAGGCTACTGGTTTCCAAGACAAGTCCAAACAAAACAAAAAAAAAACAACTAAAAACTTGACTTCTGAAATAATTAAGACTATCTCTAAATTAAAATTTGCAATGTGCAAATTGAATTAACATCTTGCTTATTGGTTCATGGCCGATGGGGCTGATACGTAGCTTGAATTTTCCAGCTCAATTAAGCGTACCACATCTTCCACCTTGGCAGATACCAGCTCTGGGTTCTCAACTAGTGCTACCAGCTCAGCATTCTCCATTTCCATGAGATGCTCGATGATCTTCGAAGCAAACTCAGGCTATAATTATGAAAGCACATAATAATTGATGATTTGAAGCGCAATCATATAAACATCTAAGAAATTTTGTTTACAGAATAAGTTCGGCCATTTGGCAGTAAATAGACTGCATACCGATCTGCATTTTTTCCCCATTTCATGCAAGATTATCATACCACCAGATAATGGTGTCATATCAATTCTAAGGTCATTTGGTTCTATTCTTTAGAGGGAAACATCAAAATAATTGTTGATAACCCTTGATAAATTTCCATGGCTTTTTCATAATCCTACTGGCATATATAAATGAAATTATCTCTGAGTGAGGCTTTGGTATTATGCATAGCGTATATTGGTCCGTACTACGGATCAATATTTTCGTTTTCAGAATCTAAATAGTCGATCTAAACTGTTTAACATGATTGCCATATGACAATGTAGTTGCAGACTAAATTTTACATTTTTTATAATTTTTTACTATTTTTTAGAAAGGTAGAAAATCGCTACTTTTGAATGGTCCAGAATCTTTAGATCAAGTGATTTTCTACCTATCTAAAAAATAGTAAAACAATTCTAAAAAATGTAAGTTTTGTTCAACTAATACATTTTCATATGGAGACCATGTTGAATGGTTCAGATTGATTGTTTGGACTTTGAAAATAGAGATATTGATGATTGATCCATAGTACGGACCAATTTGCGATATGCATAGTATCGTAACCTCACTCAATTACCTCATATATTGTCTCATATATATGCTCATGAATGAAACTCTAGCAAAGAAAAAAATATGGCATATATTTTAGGTGATTGCCAAAGGAAAAAATTGGTAAGGGAGGACACGGTAGAGAATTCTTTGATACAATCAGTGAGTTGCTGTTATATTTACCAGTGACTAGTCCATGTGGGGATCCATGATAATTTCTAGTTTGCAACAGTATGCATGACACCTTAATCTTTGTAAAGTTGTACAGATTATCAATTAATCAAACAAGAGATTGTAGCTAATTTACCTTGAACTTCTCAATTTGAGGGAAGAGGCGGTCACGGAGTAGAAGGCGCTGCTGATCGATTGTACCAGTTGCATTGTTGGCCGTGCATAGAGATTCTTCAACTTCCATTGAAGATGTGCGTGAAGTGGAAGCCTCGGGTGAAAGCATTGTCTCACTATAATTGGCATCAAATCGCCCGCATGGCACATACTTCATCACCATATTTCTCTATATGTGCGTAACAGGACACAAAATGCACGTAAAATTATTTGAATTGGAAGTTTAAAAGATTTGCTATGATTTCCTTGTGCTAAAAGCGGTACTGAAGCGAGAGGTTCATCTCAAGTTCTAGCCAGCAGAGTGACCCATTACAGTGCAAGCATAGTTTTAATATCTATTTTTTATGCTTTGAAGAGTTCTAAATTTGGCATGAGCACTGAAGTTTAATTAGGTTGATAACAACTTATGAAGGCTAGAACTAATATTTCTGGAAATAAAGGAACTAACGCATTTGTTGTGAAAGTTTTTATGTACCTACCACATTTTGTTGGTACGAGCGGGGCTGATAGCGGTAGTTCCTGTGAGAATATGTTGTATTGCGACCCCGATTGTAGAGTCTCTGCCTTGGAGTACTAGGCATCTACAAACTCAACGCAGTGATGAAATAAATATCTAATAGGAGAAACCTTTTACATACTGAAAATTCGAACATTCTATAAGGGCATTTTGTCAATGTACCTAAAGTGTTCTGAAATCAGCTTCTAAGCGATTTTGATTGTGTAGAGCATTGATTAATTAAGAATATTAGGATATTTTAAGGCCCTTTTTGGGAGTTTAATGGACAGTAGTCAAGGATTTGGGATGAAACCAAATGATAGTAATAATTATCATAATATCTAAAATTCATAGAGGAAAAAAAAAATGAAAGGAACCATTACAACTGGAGAAGTCACTTGTCGATACGCTGTGGGGCTGGTTGAAGCAGGAAAGTAGGTGCCAGTAGACCTCCAAACAGTACCAATTGTACCAACAGGCCCAAGAGGGAAGGGGGATTGGGTCATGAGGTTCTGATTATATGGCATTTGTGGCACAACATTTGCGCGTGAAGGGGAATAGTATATACTCGTGTATGTGGCTGGTAAGTAACCATTTGAAGGAGATGTGTATGAGGGGGTCGGTACGGCAGTTGCAAATTGTCGTTGCAATCTGGCCTTACGATCTTCTTTACTCTCGGCCATTGCTACATACAATGGTTTATTATGGAAAAATTGGCCTGTTACAAACAAGACAGTACATAAGTAATAAATAAACAAGACGAATAAATGGTGCAAAAATTCAATTTTTTACTGCTATATCTAGTACATTCTCAAGTAAAATTTTATTAATTTAATTTATTTGTTTGGTCCTTTTCTTCAAATTACCCAGTACCAATATGAAACACCTGAGAGCAATCAGAGTGAATGTACTCGAGTTCAAAAGCAATGGATGAAAGGAAAAAAGAAAAAAGGGAACTCAAAAGATATGCGAATTACGGTTCAAGGTGGCGATGGCCTTCTGAGCTTCTTCAGGTGAGTTGTAGCATACAAACCCAAAACCTTTGCTAACTCCTTGGTCATTGCGCATGACCTTTGCTGAGTTGATGGTACCACATTGGCTGAAGTGATTTTTCAAGGCCATGTCATCAACATCTTCATGTAGATTTTTGACATATACATTAGCACCCTGGAAAATAAACAAGGGTAAAATAAATAGCTAGTCCTAATTCGCAGATCTATAGTCAAGCTAGAGGGTGTTTACTTCATGATTTAAAATTTTTTAATCATGTATATTGAAATTTAATAAAAAAATTTAAGTTTTTATATAGTTCTGTCTCCCTTGTAAAATGCTAAATGTGTGTTTATAGCTTAGTTGCTAAAATTTCACTTTGTAAATTGTGGAGATTTGGATTCAAATTCTTGCTGCCACATATTACATTTTACGTTTTCGCCTCCCTAATCTAAATTTTAGTTTCACCCTGTATTCGCTACAGAGCAAGTTGTTTTCATATTTAGAAATACTCATTTTTTTCTGCAGTATTAATTCTCTCTTTTTCAAAAATTATGTGGGAGGAGGGTTGAGCATCTCATACCATGGTTTTCCTGTGCCATTCTTTGAGCCTTTCTTGTTTCTGAGAAAGCAAGAATTGTTCACGCTCGCCTTTCTTCTGCGCCTTCGACACATAGAGAGCTTTATTACCTGTGAATTTTTTTAAGCTAAATAAGTCAGAGCTAATATTTTATTCATTCATATATTAGATTCTTGAAAAATAAGAAATATCATGCATTCATCGCTTGCTGAAAAGGTTCTATATTTAATCTATGCCCCAAGAGAAGAGGATAAAAGGAGAGAGTGTTTGCTTATTAAAAAAATAAAACAAAATAAGGTTTTAAACACCAAAAGATACACAATTAGACAGTTCTTAATTATAAGTGACCCCTTAAAATCATTATCACTTTTGCTCTTAAATGTAAATCATGAAAATTTTATACCTAGTGGCAACCCGTTCATGGTATCCACAGCCTTCTTAGCACTATCGGGGTTCTCAAAGCATACAAAAGCAAATCCTTTTGAGATCCCATTGTCGTCTCTTGCTATCATTACACTAACTATCGGGCCGAACTGAGAAAACTTGAGCCGAACCAGCTCCTCATCAATGTCTTCATCAAGATTCTTTATATAAAGGTTTGTAAATCCATCTGGGCTGGTACCCATGCGGTCACTCTTCTTGACAAAATGTTTTACTGACCTGAAATAACAACAGACCTCAATAGTCAATACTGTCAAAAGGACTGTATTACCTGCTGATTTTGGTACCTTTTGAGTCCGGCACTTGATTGCTTCCCAACTCAATATTTATGCTTAGTCTTTGATTTTAGCACTGCCTAATGTGTTTCATCCATACTGAAGAAGAATAGGATTAAAATGCCCAATGCATACCAGTAGAATAGGATTAAAATGCATGTGACTAGTAAATAAATATGCATGTAAATTGACTTACAGCTTGTTTCCATCAACTATTTTGTCATGGAAAGCAACTATTGCTGCATCAGCTAATTCCTCGGTCTCGAACTGGACAAACCCGTACCCTCGACTTGATCCGTCAATATTTCTTACGACCTTAACAGATAAAACAGTCCCAACTGTTGCAAATATCTCATCAAGTCTTTCATTGTCACAAGACAAGTTGAGGTTCTGGATAAAATAAAATTAAAATTATTATACAAATTATTTTCACAGCAGATCAGGAAATACTTAAAATAAAGAACGATCATATATACAATATACTAGTCACTACTGATATATAAAGATAATAAACTTGACAAATATATGGTTTGTGTGTGTGTGTGTGTGTGTGTGTATAACTCGAGGAGGGATCCAATTACACCATTTAATTGTGACACCCCATATGTTTATAAGTCATTTTTGCTTTTCAAAGTCTAAAACAGTCGATCTGAACCGTTCACATGATCTCCATATTAAAATGTGCTTGGAGACCAAATTTTACATTTTTTTGGAATTTTTTTAGTATTTATTAAGATGCGTACAAAATTGTTGTTTCCAGACAATTATGGACCATTGAAAAACAACAATTTTCAAAATTCTAAATAAATAGTAAACAATTTCCAAAAAATGTAAAATTTAGTCTCCAAACAAATTTTAATATGGAGATCATGTTGAACTGTTCGGATGGATTGTTTGAATTTTGAAATCGCAAAAATGATTTATAAAAATATGAAGTCAAGATGTGTCACCAAAAAATAGTGTAATTGGATCTCTCCTCATATAACTCTTTTTTTTTTTTTTTTAATTCTTGGCATTTAACTGTTTAGTCTGACAAACACCTTAATGCATATATAAATAGTCAATATACACACGTCCAATATATATATGGAACTAAAAAAATTAACTTAAAAAATAACTACTTAAATTAAGAATAACGATATAATAGTAAGATGAGAAAAAAAAAAACCTAAAAATAATGGTACAATTTTTGTTTGAGTTTTAATTTACCTTTACAAAAAGATTGCCAATGCCATTCCTACGAGCCTCGGAGTCGCGTATCGACCACATGAGCCTGATTGGTTTTGTGCAGAAGACTTTGTGGTTCAATTTCTCTATAGCAAGTGAGGCTGCAAATAGGGCAATGAAAGGAGTGAAAATTGAATCAAATTTAATAGAAAAGAAACATATAAATTTAGATGTAATCGATCTATATATGTTATTTTCTCTATGTGCTGATAAAAAATTATCGTGTTTTGATTTTGCTTTTAGATAACAAAAAGCATGCTAATAAATCTTGTAAAATCAAAAGATACATTAACCAAAATAGAATTATGCATTAACCAATGCAAAGAACCATGCATGCATCGGATAGCTAGAATTGGGATCTCTTATAGCAAGAGAAACAAACCAATCTAAATCAAAGCATGCAATTGTAACCTAACCATGATGTAAAATCAACTAAGGTAAGCTTAATTACACATAAACTGATCATAAGATATTGATTTATAATTACAAAATAGAGCATACCATCCTCATGAGTTAGGAAGTTAGCGTAGCCATAGCCGAGTGATTCCCCGGTTTGCACGTCACGGCAAACCTTGACGGTGAAGATCTTGAGGTTCTCCTTCTGGAAGAACTCAAACAGATTCTCATCCTTGACCGTTGCGCTCAGGTCCCCCACGTAAAGCGGTACATACTTCGCGTGCGGGGCTGAGTTGGCACCTGCATTCCCATTCCCATTCCCATTCACATTATTTCCATTAACATTCTCGTTTGATCCTTCGTTGGTATCATCCGTGCTATCATTGGTGTTGCCTCCATTGTTGTCGGTGATCCCCAAAGCGGCTGCAAGCATATTGCTCGCCTGATCCTCTTGCGTTGGAACTGCACCGTTTGGCGATGGGGTGGTGGTGGTGGTGGTGGTAGTGCTGTCTGGAGAGATGGGGCTCATACTGTGGCTGATGGGATTCAGGTTGGCTGCCGGAGGGATGAAACTTAAATAGGTACAAGGAGAGGAGGGAATAATGGTGTTGAGGGTTTTCATCAAGGAGGATCAGATAATTGGACAGCTATATAATTAATAGAATTTGGTGAAATAGAGAAAGAGACGATGACGGAGATTCGGTTGGCTAGTTTTTATATATAATTAATTGATGGGCCGAATACTTGGGACTTCTTGTTTTTAGTCTCCTATTTCTGTGGGGAGCCATTGCTGGCCGAAATTTTATTTTAACCACATAATTTTAGATAGTAGAGTATGTATGCTTTTTTTATTAAATTTAAATATTTATATTTTATTATTCAGTTTAAATTCTATAATATTCAAACTATGTATTTTATTATTCCGTTTATATATATATTTTTTGTGAAAATTTGAGAGGTCAAGTCGAACTATTTAATATCTTTTCAAAAAAATTATTTAATATCTATAAGATACATACAACGCACTAAAATTAATGTATATATAAAGGACATATGTTAATTAAGCATATATGTGAGTTTTAATTATTTATAATCGGAATGATGCTAAATAAATTAAAACTTGAACATACACATATTTAGAAGAATTTTATGTGTAATACTGTAAATGCATTCTAATCAAGGTTTTAAATAGCGTTTATAGCGTCGTAGCGGGAAGGCTAAAAAAAAAGCTATAGCGAATAGCGTCGCTATAGCGGAAGCTATTCCAAATAGCGTTTTTTTTTTTTACATTTCGTATATTCAATATTTGTACTAAATATCAACATTATCTAAGGTCTCATAGAACAATAAATAACACCAAAGTAATTAAGAAATTATAATATTCATATTGAACCCGTACAAAGTCCAAATTGCGGTTCAAAATATCCATAGTAATATCATAAACTATCGATTTTTCCTATTAAAAATATCTTAAGTATCATGATTCATGACATAATCTATTTTTTTTTTCTATTCAAATTTTAATTCCGGTTTGGACTTTTTTTCTATTCAAATTTCAATTTCTATTCTCAATTTCAAATTGATTTATTTGTAGCAAGTAGCAACAAATTCAATTTCGGTTTGAGATTTTTTTTATCTTTATTTAAAACCCATATAAATTGCTTAAAAAAAAAAAAAAAAAAAAAAACCCATATTGTATAGCGCAAATAGCGCTGTAGCGGACCGCTATAGCGCCGTAGCGGCCGCTATAGCGGCCGTAGCGCAAATAGCGCATTTTGATGTCGTAGCGTAGCGTTTGGGGTCCAAAAACGCTATAGCGGCGCTATAGCGCGCTATTTAGAACACTGATTCTAATGGAATTTTAAATTTAGTATTAACGTAGTAGGCTTAAAATGTCCCATTGTTTTCGTACCCCAATCATGCCTCATATCGTTATCTCTGTTTTTAAAGTTCAAACAATCAATCCGAACCACTTAACATGATCTCTATATAAATATGCTTGGGGATCAAATTTTATATTTTTTGAAACTTTTTTACTATTTTTTAGATAGGTACAAACTCAAAAGATTTTGGATCATCCAAAAACTGTAATTTTGTACATATCTAAAATGTTAGTAAACAATTTTCAAAAAATATAAAATTTGATCTACAAGCACACTTAAATATGAATATCATGGTGAGTGGCTTGAATCGACCGTTGAAATTTGAAAACAAAGATAAGAATGTGAGGCATCATTGGGCACAAAAGATGGGGCATTTTAACCCTACTCTTAATTGTATCCGTTTGATTTTAGCACCAATAAATTTAATTAAATGGAAAGACATAATTTAGAGCTTACCTGAGAATTTTGATGATTTTACAATCACTAATGAGACTTAAATTGGTTAAAAATAAGATCAGAAACATCCAAACTTTCATTTCTAGCTTAACAAAGATCTAATACTAATTTAGTAATTTTAATGATACAATTGTTCTGATTCATGCCACGTTTATTCCCGAAATTATTATTAATACCTTAAAAAAATAACAAATATGCTCTTTGATTGGAATTTTTTTATAAATAACCTAACCGCCTTACTGAGGAGTGGTCAACTTCCAATACCAAACAACCCCTCTGTGGGGTGGTCAGCTCCAGACTGCCCCTAGTTGAGATAGTTTGGTATATAATAATTTTTTAATAATAATTTATGCTAAAAATTTTGTTAAAATTTTATAATTTAGAGTTATAATTTTAAGTAATGTTTTATAATTTAGAGTTGTAATTTTATTTGTTGTAATGTTTTATAATTTGTTATAATTTATTATAATTTCGTTTGTTATAATTTTATTTGTTATAATTTTGTTGTAATGTTATAAATTGGTTTTGTTCGACTAGATAAATAACAAAACAAAAACAACAAAATGCTAAGTCTACTAGGGGTGTTTATTGGGTCCGGTTTAGTCGGTTTTGAATCGAATCGAATTAGTTTGGATCAAACAGTTTGGTTTTTTCGGTTTAATGGTTTGGTTCGGTTTGGTTTGAAAATTTTGGAAACCGAAATAACCGAACCAACTGAAATTTTATATATTATGAATTTGATCCGGACCGCCCCGGTTTATTTCTTAATCAATTGCTTTAAATACTTCGGTTTATTTCTTTATATCCTGGTTTATTTCTTAATATATTTCGGTTTATTATAAATCAATTGCTTTAAATAAAAAAATTAATATATTTTAGTTTGAACCGAACAAACTGAACAAACCGAAACAAAACTTTGGTTCGGTTCGGTTCGGTTGCAATGCTAAATTGGTTCGGTTCGATTTTATTTTTGAAACCGAATTATAACTTTGGTTTGCCTAGTTCACCGAACCGAACCGATGAACACCCTAAAAGTCTACAACATAAAAATTTAACAATCCAAACAAAAATACTACAAATACAGTCTAACTAAACTAGAGCATAACATCCAAAAAATCTAACGATGACGGTGACGACTAGAGAGATCCAACCTATAAGATGGACGGCGCTGCCTGGGCGGCAGCTAATACCTTAACTGAACCTCCTCCTCCTCCTGATCATCCACATCTATCTCCTCCTGGATCTCTGATGCTGCACCGCCGCCCATGGATCCTCCTCCTGGATCGATAACTGTGTAGGGCGGATCCATAGAAACTCCTCCTGGATCACCGACTGTGTACGACACTCCCATGAATCGGCCTCCCAGGTAGAAGGATACGTAGCCGGAGGCGGTGTGCCAAATAAAGCAGAGGCAAATGCATCTACAGCCTACGACCCACTCCCACTAGCCTCGTTGTCGTGTTGTCTGGTCTCTACTTATCGTGGTCTGTGGAGGCTCTGCACCTCGTATCCGGTATCATCCCTAGTAAGGTCAGTCATAGTGAATGAGGGATTGGTCTGCCAAGTAGGGGCTCCATCCTGCATGTAAACAATGTTAGTTTTGCTACATACAAATAACTAGTAAGTTAATTAAATAATAAAAAAATGACTGACCTCACCAATCTGCACCGGAACTCTATACTTATTGTAGTAAGCGTTGCATCTGTTGTTATTCAACACCTAGATGTGGAACGCCTAATTCGAGTTATCCTCTACAGAATTGAAGTTAACTTAATAAGAATAGATTTTTAAAGAAAAATGATTGTGTATGGCACCTTCAAATTAACTTGTAATCACCTGCAGGAGATGACGACATCTCATCATCATAGATAGCGACTCAGAGCAGATCCAGAGCTCGTGGTGTGAGCTTTATCTCATGCCAGTTGATGTTCTCCCTACTGTCGTGCAACATGCCAATGAGGCGCACGTCTAGCCAACATCCTCCACGACTGGTGCACTGTGTTGCAGCATTTGACATCCTATCGCTCTCCAACCTTTACATACTTTTAACTTGGACAATTTATAGTAATTCTAAATAATTTTGGACAATTTCTAAATAATTTTTAACAATTTATAGTAATTTTAAATAATTTCTAACAATTTCTAAACAATTTTGGACAATTTATATTAATTGGAAATAATTTCTAATAATTTCTAAACAATTTGGACAATTTATAGTAATGCTAAACAATTTCTAACAATTTCTAAATAATTTTGGACTTTTAGATTAATTCTCAACAATTTTGGACAATTTCTAAATAATTTTCTAACGATTTATATTAATTCATAACAAGTTCTAACAATTTCTAAATAATTTTGGACAATTTAAATTAATTCTAAACAATTTTGGACAATTTCTAAACAATTTCTAACAACTTATATTAATTCCTAACAATTTCTAAATAATTTTGACAATTTATATTAATTGTTAACAATTTTGGACAATTATAAACAATTTCTAACAATTTATATTAAATCCTAACAATTCCTAACAATTCCTAAATAATTTTGAACAATTTATAGTAATTCTAAACAATTTTGGACAATATCTAAACAATTTCTAATAATTTTGGACTAAAAAATAAAATACAAAAAAATTGAGGGACTTACATGCAAAAGGAGAGGCAAAAATCTGGAGAAAGAGAGGAGAGAGAGGGGAGAGAGAGAGAGAGTGAAAATTTGTAATAAATTGGGTGAAAAACGGAAGGGGTACTCTCTAATATATAGACAAAACCATACCGCCCCACTAGGGAGCGGTTTGGTCTGGAGCTGACTGCCCCACTGAGAGGTGGTTTAGTGTTGGGAGCTGACCGCCCCTCAATGGGGCAGTTAGGTTATTTATAAAAAAATTTCCAACCAAAAGGGCATATTTGCTATTTTTTTTCGAGGTTATTAATAAATATTTCAGCATTTATTCCATACTAGTCAAGTTCCCACGCTTTGCCGTGAAAATTGAAAGTTTGTTTTAATCATTTTATTTAAATATGATTAATTTAAGGATTGATTGCATAATTATCTATTAGTCAATGCTGGATAAGTGAGTCTATGGTACTATGCATAGCACGGATTGGTCCGTATTACGGATCAATGTTTTCGTCAAAATCCTAACGGTTGATCCGAACCATTCAACATAATTTCCATATTATAATATACTTGTGAGCTAAATTTTCTATTTTTTAGGATTTTTTACAATTTTTTAAGATAGGTAGAAAATCCTGCTTTTGGATGGTCCAGAATTTTCAGATCAAGTGATTTTCTACCTATCTTAAAATATAGTAAAAAAATTCTAAAAAATAGAAAATTTAGTCTACAAGTACATATTAATGTGGGGATCATGTTGAACGGTTCAGATCGACAACAAGAATTTTCAAAATGAAAATATGGCTCCGTAGTATGAACTAATCCGTGTTATGCACATAGAAGGCAAAATCGGCCGATTCCGCTCTAGAAGGCAAAATCGGCCGTTCCGGAGCGGAATCGGCCGTTCCGGAGCGGGATCGGACGGTACCGATCCGATTTTAGGCCGATTTACGCGGTTATTGAAGATTTCATCAAATTTCAGCCGTTCCGGCATCATTCCGGTCAAATTTCAGCCGTTCCGGTCACATTTCAGCCAAATTTCATCTATTTCGGACCAAAATAGACCGATTCCACCGAAATGGCCGAAATACTAATTAACCAAACTCAAAAAAAAAATTTTGCGGTCTCTGTGATTCGAACTCGCGCCCTTCAGCATAGCTACCAAACACAACTCCACTACACCACACAATCTTTCTTGTTTAAAACTACAACTCACTTCTATATATCTATTTCTATATATCCATTTCAACTCATTTCTATATATCCATTTAGTTGTAATGCTTGTATTATATTGTATTAGTAAATTATTTGATTGTAATAAATTTTTTAAATTTTTTTATCAATTTTTTTCTATTTTTTTAGTGTAAAACAAGCTTTTGCCAAAAAAGTCCGAGTTTCCGATCCGATTCGGCCGATCCGACCGATTTTTCCGATCCGGATCGGGATCGCTCGATGCCGATCCCGATCCCGATACCGATTTTTCCTTCTATGGTTATGCATAGTACCATAGACTCACTCATACTGGATTCTTGTACAAGTTTCATTGCAAGAAGTTAATAAAAACATTGAATTTGTATTGATGGTACTGAGATGGTATTGAGATGTACATTGATATATTTCTTTTTTCTTTAAAGGTTGGTGAGCTGATAGCTCACTAACTGTTATATTGAAAACTTAGAAAGCACTAATTGCTATATTAAAAACTTAAAAAGCCTGAACATTTTATCTCAGCATAAACTTAAAACTAATACCAGTACAACAAAAAAACTGAAATTATTTACAAGGAGAACAACACTGCGATAAAATACAGAATGACAATATCCACTGGCAGAAGTACCCCTTGCTCCTTTCATAAGGTCTAAGTCCATTGTCGTATACTGGATCATCACTGTGTTTCGAATATCCCAACAAAAAATTGCCTTATAAATAATTAAACTTATAAAAAATCAAACTTAGGAAATAAATGTATAGCCATTATCAGGTTTGTAAAGATTAAATTGCCTTAAATTTTTGCAAACTTTGAATTATCATGGAATTGAAAAAAATATAAGGTACCTTTGTATATCCAGTATATAAATAGTTAATCTTTAGATAAAAAAACCTGATGACACAATCAGCTTAAATAAACAACTTAATTTTTTTTTTTTTTGATAAAAGGCAACGAAATGCCCGTTTCATATTAGAAACAGATAGTGGTTAATTACATATTATAGCTACTAACGCATTCCGCTAGTCCCATAGCTCAAACATTGAGCCAACACAAAACAGAAAACATATGCCCTTCGTTTAATAATCCACCAAAAAACTGAAATAGAAAATTTGATTCTAAGTAAGCCTCCCAAGCGGGGGCTGAGGTAAGACATCCTAAACCCGAGATTATTACGACCATGTGTAGACATCAGATTGAAGTAGTGTAATCTCCCGTCGCCCCGACAAACTGATCTGCCACAGAAGCTGAGGTGTCTTGAAACAGAACCATCTGATGATCATTCGGATTCCAAACCCGCAAGGGAATGACCTCCAGATCAGCAGGGAGATAGGCAAGCGCGGCCTCTTTAATCTTCTTATCCATATGACCTGCCCAATATTCAAACACCGATAAAATAAGAACGATCAGTGATTTAACATTTTTAAGTTGGGAGCCTTGAAAGATAACGGCATTTCTATACTTCCAAACAGTCCAACATAATGTACTATATACAACTAAGAATGCTTGTTGATGTATTGTAATAATAAACAACTTAATAACAAGTGATGTTTACTACCAGACACTTGATCTTGTCTCTCTTGACAATTCTATAAACCAGGAATTACCATTAGAAAAAGCTTTGAAAAAGAAAAAGAACAGAGGGGATGATTATTACCTGTTTGTTGATCTCGACACCAATGGCGCGCTTGGTGACGTTTCAGACGCGACCAGTGCGGTAATGGTAGAACTTGTGAAGCATGCCCTGGCGAGAGAGGGATCGAGAGCATTTAGAGAAGACGGGGGTAGAGAGAGATATGGAACGGGGGGCGACCGCCTGGCGTGTTTGAGAAGATTACGCCGATCGAGCGACAAAGTAGGTGTGGAGAAAGGAAAAGCGGAGAGAGAGCAGTGGGAAGTGGGAACGCGCAGGAAGAGGAGAAAAGAGCTGGAGACTGGATCACTGGAGAGAGATGCGCAACGTGTCTTCTGTTTTCTCATAGATGAAACCATTTTCATGTAACTTCTTATGTGGCGAGTATCGTTCGAACTAAATTTAAACTTTTACACGTTTGGAAACATGAAAAATACACATAAAATCGAAATTATTGATTAATGGCTGATGAAATATGTTTTTGATGAGTGGCTCAGATCTTTTTAATGGACGCCTCAGATTCTCTCTGAACAAATAGGTGTTTTGATGCCAAAAAATCCAACGCTCCATTAGTAGTAGAGGATACCAAGTTTTAAGCTGCTGGACCAGCAAAAGAAAATGGACTCCAATAAAATATGTATACAAATTTTCATGATGGAAATACGCGAGCTAAATTGAGTTTTGGATTAACAGGCTTAAAAAGCCCAGCCCAATATGTTCTCATTACCTCGACACATATTTTTGCAAAATTGCACCTTGCAAATCCAGTGCATACCCTTCGAAAACTATAAAATTATTTATTACACCTAGCAACCATGTTTTATGAAACGTAATCTTCTGAGAAAAAAGAAGAGCTCTCACATCCACATGAATGGATTTCATCACACAAAATTCCCGAAATCTGATAAAATCTGTGAAAAAATAAAAAGAAAATAAGACCGAGCTTTTGGCGTTAATGGAGCTTTCCCTCCTCTGCAACAATCCTTCAATTTTACCTCTAAATTCAAGTGATTTTATTTTCTCTCCTCTTTGCTTATATTTCTTTGTTCAGGTCTTGGCAATATCTCACGTGACATTTATGTTGTTTTCTGTGGAATTTAAGCAGCAGCCGTTTCTAACAAGAGAAAGGCCATCTATTCTCGGTGCCATTGCTCCAACATTTCAAGTTTAGACAAGAAAAAATTGGGTTTGGTTTTTGATGAGGTTTCAGTCCCTGCTACTAATGGAAGGAGATGGTTCATGGGTTTTCTCATTGCTACTGGTTAGAAACACACACACACACACCCAATCCCATTGGGGCGAAACTAGAAAATTTAGATTGGGAGGACTGAAATGTAAAAATGCATAATGTGTTGTCACTGGGATTTGAACCAAGTTTCCATAACCACTAGGATACAACCACACATTTGAAATTTTATGTGGGGACAGAACCGTATAAAAACTTACAGAACAAAATTTCAATTAAATTTTTATACACATGATGAAAATTTTAAAATCATGGGGGTCGCTAAGTACCCCTACACTACCTTAAGGTCTGCCCCTACTTGTATCATTCCCAATTTTTGACCAAAAGTGTGTCAGCGCAGCGATCAGGACTGATTTTTGACCGAAACTGTGTCAGCACTTGTTACTTAATCACTGATTGGAGGGGTAATTCATACTGACTGATGTTTTGTGCTGTCAGGATTAGCTACAAGTAACAAAGCGGAAGCAGCTTCGACAAGTAGAAGAGCTGTAAGAGATATGTTCTGACTAATTCATCACTACCAGTAAATATGGATTAACAGCAACCTACTAAATAGATCTAATCTTTATACCAACTTTCAGCTTAAGGCTTCCAAGATACCTGAGAGTGAATTCAAAACTCTTCCAAGTGGGCTTAAGTAAGTACATTTCCTCTAGATTAGTTGCTAATAGTGCCTTCGCTTCTTTCTTGGATTTTGGTATTATTTCAGGCAGGCCCGAAAGTAAGTTTAGTTATTAATTTCTGCTGATTTTATTACTTTGTGGGCTTAAAATTTAAAAGTAAGGGACCAAAATCAAAATAATGTCTTATGTTGGGTTTTACTTTCTGCTATATGTGAATTTATCAGTATGAATAATTCAGATTCGATTATGTTGGTTTCGATCTCTGTCCTATTAGATTTGTCTAATTCCATAATTCATATTAAAAAACAGTAATAAAACACTACCAAAGGCTGCATAAAGAAAATTCAGATACTTAATGTGATTATATTTTGCCTATGGCTATCTAATTCCTTCATGTAATGTAGGTATTATGACATAATGGTGGGAGGAGGGGCAAAAGCCGTGAAAGGATCTCGTGTGGCTGTATGTGTGGTTTTTCGATTTCTTTACAGTTCTCTTTTCAGTTTTATGCAATCAAATAATAAGAAAAAATCTAAGATTGGACGCGAACCTTCTCCTTTTTCTGTTCAATGGGTTTTCTCGTGAGTTAAATCACATTCTTAGCAGGATCGATCAATAAATCTGTAGGCTGATAACTCAATTGGATTATTATAGTTATTAATTACCAGGGGCCCAAATGAACAAAAGCCAAGAATTTGGGGCTGGAATATACAAACAATAGAGTTCAAGGACCAATTTTATATTTTCTCATAAATGATAGTTGCATTGTGTAATGTAGATACACTATGTGGCCAAGTGGAAGGGAATAACCTTTATGACCAGTCGTCAAGGTCTCGGTGTCGGAGGTGGAACTGTATGTCAATTTTTATTTTACTCTTTTACTCTAATTCTTGTTATTGCAAACTGCCCAGAAAAAAAATGTTCCTGCATGAAGTGCAAAACATTGAATTTCAGGCATACACCCGCAAAACAAAATTGATCTTCTCATACCTGTGTAAAGAAAAAGAATTTTCTCCCTTGTATTTTCAGAATAGTGACTGACGAGGGGCGATTTGGGTATCTTATGAAGAAAATGAGGGGTGGTACATAATGTAATTTCATAAATTTTATGCTTCTTAATATTTATTGTATAATGTTTAACCTTTGTTTCAGCCATATGGGTTTGATGTGGGCCAATCAGAGCGAGGAAATGTATTGAAAGGATTAGATCTTGGTGTTGAGGGAATGAAAGTCGGCGGCCAGGTGTTACCATACCTGAAATCTATTTTGCTTAGTCTATGCATTATTTTATGCATTATTTTGCTTATTCTATACTATAATAACCTGAACTTTTATTCTCATGTTCATTAAAAATAGCTGAAGCTTTTTTCGTTGCAAAATATGTCTCTCTTGGTGTGCATTTGTGTGTCTTGCAAATTTTTTTTGCATTTTATACAAAACATTAGAAGTGTAGTGTCCTATTTAAAGATTTTTAATGTAAGGAATTATTATACAAACGGATCTTATTGCAGTTTCTTAATGCTGTCAGACTTTTCTTTGCAAACAGTTTTCATATAACTGATACAAATCAATTGTTATTAATTTTCCTTACTTAATGAATAGGGTGCAACTACAAGGTATTAAATATATATTAGGGTAAACTATGATCTGTTTATATAATTCCAACTACACCGTTTTCTTTTATCAAATATATCTTTTTCATTATTAAGGGTTAAGGGGGACTAACTTAGGATAAGTAAATTTTTCAGAGAATATTGATAGTTCCTCCAGAACTAGCTTACGGAAGCAGAGGTGTACAAGAGATCCCTCCAAATGCAACAATTGAGGTAAACCTCTTAGAGTTTGGCTAGCGTGCTATCGATAGTATAAGACATCATGTGCTATTGCCTCAAAAACCTATCAGATAGGCTTCAAATGACGAATCCAAACCGCTAAAACCTATCTACTTCACAATTGATGCGTTTACATGCAAAGTTTATAAATTTTTGAATTCATTTTGTACAAAATCAAGCGGTCAAAAAATGAAGATTTATAAGCTAATTTTAATGCATTCATTTTTCATCATTTTTTACCACTTGACTTTATAATAAATGAATTCGAAAATTATTTTACATGTAAATGCATCACATTTGAAGTAGATCGGTTTCAACGGTGTGGATTTGACATTTGAAGCCTATACAATAGGTTAGAGGCGATAACACAACATGTCGCTATACTATTGATTGGTTTCTCTTATATTGTAAGGTAGGACATGATTCTGATCTATTGAGGTAAGCCTCTTATATTGAATAGTAGGAAATGATTCTGGTCGCCAGAGTAAACATCCCCAAAGCATCTCTAGATTTACTGTAGTGAGCTTATATTTTCAATTATTCAGTGCCATGGCTTAACCCATGAAATATACCTTTGGTTTTATTGCAGCTAATTTACTTTTTTTTTTTTTCCTTCCTCTGTTTAACAGCTGGATGTTGAACTATTATCAATTAAGCAAACTCCATTTGGGTATGTGTAAATATGCAAATATTATAATAACCACATTTAAGACTAAAAATGAAAATTTACTTGATGTGAATTCTTATATAAATTTTAGCGATGAACTTATTAATCCAAAATAACTCGGTTGTGATTTTCTTGCAGGACACCTGTGAAGATTGTTGAAGGATGAATCGTATATATGTCAATAGAGAAATTTTATAGAATTTTATGATGAGATAAGCTGCAAGTGTAAGATAATTGTTTCAGAAGAGTACTGACTATTGGAAAAGATTTAAAAAAAAAAAAAAAAAACGATTTGACACATAAAATCTGCAAAACAAAAGAAAGCTTGGAGATGTGCATAAAAGAAATGTGTTTACATCCTCTGACTCTCAACTTGAGGACCCATTTTTAAAGCATCCTTTCCTAACAGTTTTCATTTAAGAGAAAATCACAAATATATTCTGCAACGTGATACATTTTGTACAAAATTGGTTCTAAATTTTGGCTCTAAATATTTTTGCTTAAAAATACTTTTATGGCTATTTAGTTACTTTAGAAAGGCTGTGTTACAATGACAAAAATGCTAGACATAGTAATCTGGAGGACAACCAAGAAATATAGCAGAGTTATAACTTGGTAAATTATTCAAGTATTACTGCAAAAATGCCTCAGTAATTAACCAATTAAATAGGTTATAAAAGATCTTACAAAAGAATCATAGGTTATAAAAGATTATTGGAAGAGGATATAGCTAACCACCTACCTCAAGGCAAAGAAAGGTAGAACAAACCAAAAAGGCAAAGTCTTTGAATGATTCCTGCACTAAATTCTAAAAAGAGAACCCAAGCAAACAAAATCATTCCTGCACCTTTTTCTATTATGGGAAAAGAAGCAAAAGAAATAAATCCTCTTATATTCATCAAAATCATTCTTCCTCTTGCTTTTCCTTTAGTTGGCTTTCTCCTTCCCCCTCTTTTCCCTATCAGCACCCCAAGCGAAACCGATTCATATATCGATTTAATTCAAGAAGAAGAAGAAGAAGAAGACCAAAACGATCAACAAAAGATGGATTCCCTTGTTCTTGTTTCACAAACAGAATTTGTCACTCCAAATGTTGTAACAATAGAAGAAGTCGAAGAAGAGCCGAGCTTGCGAGAAGAAATTGGGATATTGAATGATAGAGTATCTGACTTAGAAGAGCGAGAAAACCAAATAGAGTTAGAATTTACTGAATATTGTAACATGAAAAATTATGAGTCTTTGGTAGAAAAATTGCAAATAATGTGCTTGGGACTGAAAATAGAGTACTTAGAGGAGCAGAATCAGAGGCTTGAAGAGAGCATTGCCAAATTAATGGAGGAGAAAGAAAAGTTTGAGGCAATGAGTGGTGAAATTAAAAGGTTGAAGAGAAACTTTGAGAAGATTTCAAAAAGAAATGAAGAGAATATGCTAATGGTTCACCAAAAAATGCAAGATTATGAAACTAGAGAGGCTGAGCTGCTGAGAAGAAACCAAGGGTTGGAAATGACAATTAGAGATGTAAAAGACATGATACAGATAAAGGAGAAGTGCACTTCCAAGGTGAAAATGATCTATCTTTAATTTATTTATCTACCTACAGTATTTATTTATTTATTTTAGAGACATCATAAGTTCCCATTTTATTTCAAACACAGTGCATGCATATTATATATGAAACATTTACCAACTTTTTTTTTCACCCTTTAGCAGATGAAGGAACTAACAATAGAGCAAGGTAATGAGAC
The DNA here is from genome assembly GCA_025461045.1 of Carex parvula. Taxonomy (NCBI): domain Eukaryota; kingdom Viridiplantae; phylum Streptophyta; class Magnoliopsida; order Poales; family Cyperaceae; genus Carex; species Carex parvula. The sequence continues at coordinate 31,729 of JAJGRW010001379.1, read as the reverse complement.
AAGTCTAACACAAAACAAAGAAATGTCGAATCAATCGATCGGATCCGGGCAGAATGGGCAGCCGATATGGAGGAAATGATATATATTGGATGGATCACCACATGCCTACGACATGAACTATCAACAACCAATAAATTTGAGGAAAGAAAACACGAACACGAACCCAAACCAAAACTCGAACAAAATGTACTCTCAATTGCATTTGAACCAACAAGCCTGGTACCTTTGTCAGATACCAAAGAGAGGGAAGAAGAAATCATGGAAGTACCGGTAAGATCTGATGAGGCTCAAGTGGGCAATGAAGTGATACAATCTGAACCGCTCGTTGAATGCGCAAATTCGATTACAGATCCTGAAGAAAATTGTATGGATGCAATGGTGAGGAAAGGCAGTTCTAAAAATTTGGTGAAACCAAAATTAATGCACAAATTAAAAGGATGGGCTAAAGGGAACGGAAAGTGTAGAAGATCATGAAAAAAAGAAGAAAAAGTTGTCAATGTATATCTGAAAAAGAAAAAAATGTAGCAGAAATATGATTATGAATTATATGGGACTAGAATGTAAATTAATACAGATGATTATGCAATTAATACACTTGCATCATACATGCCGTTGTATTTGGAATAGCTCAATTTATCCTTTCTATTGTATAAATAAAAATAAGAAAAATTATTATTGTTCGTCACTATGTACACCTCTTATTTACATCCAAAAAGTGTTTATACTTAGTACGCACTACGCAGTTGTTCATTATGAATTTATAAGTATTTATATGTAATATACAAAGTGTTTATCGCTTTTTTTTTCTTAGCAATCATAAGAAGGTTAAAATTTTGGTTAAACAAGTAAAAATATAAGTTTTTATTTATTGTACACAAAGCACTAATATTTTCGATGTAAATATAAACTACCTTTGAAAAAAAAAAAATATCTATGCATGTGGACACGAAAATCCTTCCAACATGGTCAATCCATCCATTCATTTATGATCTGGACATTCATAATTAAAACATGAAAAGTATTGAATTTTGAATAAAACTCAATCCATACTTCAATTGCGACCGTTCAGATCATGAATGGATGGATAAAGATTGATCATGTTGGCAAGATTTTCCTTGCCACATGTGGGCAGGAGCTTCGGTTCCCTCAAAATGAATGCTTCTTTTGCGCAACTCCTTTTGTTCTGAATTTGGTCTAAGTATATTTTAATCTTTTATTAATTTAAAAAATATTTAGTCTTATTTTTTGAAGTAGGTCTAAGTCTGGTAGGCCGGAAAAGATTATGTAGATACTGCTTTTGAAAAATTTACTGAACAAAGTAATTACTACGCTAATATAGGAAAATTAAAAAAAAATGCAAAATGGATGATGCTAAACAAAAAAAAAAACATTTCACAATTGACAGCCCTCTTCTATGCGAATCCGTATCCTCCCAGGTATCATATAAGAGAATCTTTTACAATAAATAGATTCGGACCGTTCTTGAAGAGATACACTAGTGGTAGTTTCATCATTCTTTTACTTTATATTGATGACATGTTGGTTGTAGGAAATAATGTAAATGAAATTGGAGCTTTGAAAGAGAAACTTGGAATTGAATTTGCGATGAAAGATTTGGATTTCGCAAAGTAAATTCTTGGTATGAAGATCACTAGAGATCGCAAAAGATGCAAACTTTAGTTGTCACAAGAAATATATTAGGAAAAGGTGCTTGAACGATTTAATATGAGCAAGTACAAACCGGGTTCTACTCCGCTTGGAAGTCATCTCAAAGTTGACACTTGATGACTGTCCGAAGGATGAAAAGGAGAAAGAAGAAATGAAGAAGGTGCCGTATGCATCTGTGGTCGGTTCATTGATGTACGCAATGGTGTGTACAAGACCCAATATTGCTCATGTCGTTGGATTTGTAAGTCGTTTTCTTTCTAATTTTGGTAAATCTCATTGGAATGCTGTGAAATTGATTCTTAGGTACATTCGCGGTACCACTGGTTATAGCCTCTGTTACTGGGCTAAGGAACCAGTTTTGAAGGCATACACGGATGCCGATTGGGCCAGAGATGTTAACTCGAGGAAGTCAACATCCAGTTATTTGGTTAATTTTGCAAATGGTACTGTCTCGTGGCAATCAAGACTACAAAAGTGTGTTGCACTCTCCACAATTGAAGCTGAATATATTGCAAAGAACTATTGTAGGTGAAGAAGTTCTTTCATGAGTTGGGCATTCAACAAGAAAGGTATGTGTTATTTTGTGATAGTCAAAGTGCAATTCATTTGAGCAAGAATCTTACTTTTCACTCCAGATCAAAGAACATTGAGATACACTATCATTGGATACGTGATGTGCTCGAGAAAAAAGAATTGTTATTGGAAAAGGTTCATACAAGTGAGAACGGCTCCGACATGTTGACAAAGTCCTTACCGCCTTTGAAGATTGAAGCTTGTCATGACAATGCGGGTCTGATTGATGGCTCTACCTAATGAGTAGGTTGGAACATGACACGATGCTTATGAGATAAAGCAAGAGCATTGTCTTCAAGGAGGAGATTGTTGAGTTGAAGACAATTGGGCTTCGGCCCATTAAGCAAATTTGGCGGAATTGATTTCCGTATAAGAAATAAAAGAACGAGACAGAGAGATTGAGTTGAGTCTGTTTGAGTCTTTTAGGTTGTCTCTTCACCAAGTCTTTTTAGGTTTTGCTCTCTTCTTCTTGAAATTGTAAGAGAGTGTGTGAGAGAGTGCTATTGTGAGTTTCTAATCTCTTGTACTTGTAAGACTCCTTTGATCTAGTGAATTTGTGTCGTGTGCTTCCGTAGTTTTCTTCCGAAAGGGTTTCCACGTAAATCTTGTGTCTTCTCTTATTTTTGTGCTTGCCTGCTTACTGTTTGGTGTCTTGTGTGATTCCTCTATTTATTTATTTATTTGTGATTTGGTGTATGCATATAAGGTGTTCGAAGAAATTACTCTTATAAGCATTTGTGTTGTACAACATTGTTATTTACCTCCTTTATCCAATATACTACTACTTAAAACGGCTGAGAGTAAATCTCAAATCATAAATGAGAAAAATCTTTTACAGAACCCGGGAGGATACTTTTCCCTTCTATGCTCACAAATAAAAAATGTGCACATTCAAATCTTATTTTTCAATAAGGACAACTTTTCGAAGACATTTTCAAAATGAGCTTTTGAAAACGAAAAATATGAAATTTATAAATAGCACAATAAATAAGACTTCAAAAATTTCGTGGCATATTTTGAAAACACGCCTACATTTTAACCATTAATAAAAAAAAATCCATACTTTCCTTCCTATTATCTAAATTCATATGTACTTGGATTTTTTGCTTATTTCATAATTTTATTTTATTCTACTCTTGCAGTTCAAAATTTATTTGCACCAATGTTTTAAATAGCGTTTATAGCGTCATAGCGGGAAGGTTACAAAAAAAGCTATAGCGAATAGCGTAGCTATAGCGGAAGCTATTCCAAATAACATTTTTTTTTTTTTACAAAAATTATATTATATATTTGTACTATATATTAACATTATCTAAAGTTTCATAGAACAATAATAACACCAAATTAATTAAGAAATTACAATATTCATATTGAATTAGTGCAAAAGTCCATGGTTCAAAATATCCATAATAATATCATAAACTATTAATATTTTTCTATACAAAATATCTTAAGCATCATGATTCATTATATTTTTTTTTTCTATACAAAATAAAATTATATAGATCTTTATTTAAGCCCATATAAATTGTCTAAAAAAGTCCAATATGCATAGCGCGCAAATAGCGCGCTACACACTATGCGCTATAGCGGACCGCTATTACCGCTATAGCGGCCGTAGCGCAATTAGCGTATTTTCATGCCATAGCTTAGCATTTAGGGTCCAAAAACGCTACAGCGCGCTATTTAGAACACTGATTTGCACAGTCCAACCGCATTTTTCTTTTTGGTAGCCCATAAAACCATGCGCGAAAAAAAATATCCTTCATTCTTGTGCGAAATAGCCCAGCCTTATTTCTATTTCTCTCTTCTCTCTCCCAACAAAATTCCCTCTGTTTCTAATTCATCTCATCTCCCGACTCCACACAGACCGTGCCTCTGCCTCTACCTTTGTACCTTTGTAGTTCGCCGCTCTCCTCCACAGCGGCTCCCTATTATTTTTTGCCTACTTTTAATCAAATTCTTGTTTACTCTCTCTCTCTCTCCCCATCCCACTATCCCAGCCAAATGATTTTTTTTCGACTTATTTGAAATTTACGGAACATCTCTAAAATTTGTGCCATATTAAAACGGATGATTCGGATCTTATTATCGACGGTACAATATTAATTGCATGCACTAGATCTGAAATTTCTGAATCCTTGCCCTGTGCTTGCGAGCATGGAAAGAGTCATGATACAAATATAATGATTACATCAATATTATTTTATTATAACTATGGAGTTCAACAATAAAGCAATTTTGATAGTTTTATGGGATTCCAATTTATTTTTAAATGGAAAATAAAAAACATAACACTAATTTTTTTTAGGTTTTGGATTTATTATTATTATTATTATTAATATTAATATTATCATCATCATCATTAGGGGTGAGTAAATTGTTCATAACTCGTAACTCACTCGCTAAATGCTCGTTAACAACTTATTAACAACTCGCTCATTAACTTAATGAGCCGAGCATGAGCATACCTCAACTCGCTCATAACTCACTCATTAAGAACTGAGTTACATAAATCCTGCCACATCTAATCCACTTTTCTAATAGCTGTTAGTATATCTAGAAAAATAATATTAAGAATTTGTAAATTTTATTAAAATAAGTAGAATTGCAATTCCCATTTAATGCACTATTTCTTAATTTTCTTTGGTTTCGGGCCATACTCATCAATACACTAGTCTCAAAATATAATCCAAAATTTGATCATTAATACACCGTTATAGATTTGTACAGTTTTTAATTTGTATATTTCTAAATTTTATATTTTTATTATTGTTTTGATAATACAAATTTGTAGGTATGTGACAAGGAGATAGTTTTGAGTATGTGACATGTAGGGCCGTGAGAATGACAAAAAGATAGTTGTTTGATTTTATTAAATTTGTTTATAGACAATTTTTTGTTAAATTATGTACTGTTTAATTAGGTTGGATTATGACAATTTGTTAATTTTATAAATGAAAATTAGTTTTTGAATGATGTATTTTAAACAACTCGACAACTCGCTCATTATCAACATGCTCATTAACAACTCGCTCTAATTCGCTCATTAAGCTAATAAGCTGAGCATGAGCATACCCAAACTTGCTCATGCTCGCTCAGTAATCACCCCTAATCATCATCATCATCATCATCATCATCATCATCATCGTTATTATTATTATTATTCGAGCCTAATTTGAGAAAGTAAATATTTTATTTAATCTGATCTGTTTCTTCGAAATGGAAGAATCCAGTATTTAGTACTATGTAGCTGGGGCTTGAAAAAAATTGTTTGAAGAAAAAAAAAAATCAAATTAAAATTTTAGAACTAAAATTAAAAGTTAAAAAATCAGAACGAATGAATCTTAAAAATCCCGTACTCAAAATCTTATGATTAGATTAAAAATGCAGTGAAATGAGATCTCCGATTTTGCAAATAAGGAGAACATTGTGAGCTTTCAGTTAGTGTCACTTTATCAGTAATTTAACTATTTTTATATACCGATTGTTTAAATGTATGAGATTAGTATATTTTGTTTCAAATATTTGGTAACTTCATATCAATTTTGTCAAAATATTCATTCAGGACTCAAGTGTGTTATCACCGAAAAACTGTTCAAAAATATGTTTTTCTTTGAGTGAGGCTATATCCAAACTGCTCAACATAATATTCGTATTAAAATGTACTTGGATATTAAATTTTATAAAAAAATTAGAATTTTTTTTTATCTTTTTAGATAAATAAAAAAATCGTTGTTTTCAGAAAATTTTGTACTATCCATAAAAGTGATTTTGTATTCATCTAAATAAAATTAAAAAAATATAAAATTGATCTTCAAATGTGACACATTTGAGTAAATAGATGATATTAAAAGAGAGAGAATAATGTGGACTCATTTAAGATTAATAAATTTGATCTCCAACTACAAAACTACTAACGGTGCATCTTAATTAAGAGGACTCATTTAAGATTCGTACGAATTTACGTTAAACAGCACGAAACTGATTCATAAATGCTAGCTTGACCTCCTTTTCTTCTGACTTCCGTTTCTCTGTTACATTTGGACCGAGTCCAAACAACCTGTTACAACTTGTAAGTTGCCGTGCTCGGGTTCAACGTTCAATGGTGATGTGCGACAGAAATGGCAACAGGCAAAGTGAAACAGAGGAACAAATCAATTGCTCAAACTTACAATTGCTAGCCTAGACATATAACTTTTTCTGTGTGGAAAGATAACAGAGTCACCTATTTCCATTTACAATTATCCTTATTTTACATCCCCTACAAAACCGTTTCATAACCTCTACATTATTGTTTCAATTAACTTTATCATAAGTTAATTTTTTTTTTTCAAACTAATAAATGAAACCCTTTATTCTAAAAATATATAACCAGATGTTATAACATATATGATCTTATAAGTTGGCAAAAAAAATATATATATGATCTTATAATTTGATACATCAAGATTCCCTGAAAGCTTTAAGATTTATGCAAATTAACTATGCACGAAGGATCAGACGGTTCCGACCGAGCATTATACTAAATTTGGTTTGATGCCCGTCGGACTCCTCTTTCATCACTCTCTTTAGAAATCAAGACGGTCTGATGCCCGGTCAAAGCCGTTCGATCAACATCACGAATCGCACGTAAAGCTTTAAGATCCATGCTGATCAAGTACACACGAATTTTGATGCGGGTCGAAGGCTCTCACCCGCTCATTAGACCGAACAACCTTTCATCCCTGTCTTTATAACCCTCATTAGAGAAAAAAGAGAGAGAAACTCTAAAAACCATAATAAAACCCACCTATCTCTCTTTCTCTCTCAAGCAACAAAGATGGCACTATTGCTACTAGCTACACTAACAAGCCAACTGTTGGCTGGTTATGTGAGTCTCTGCCATGGCCAACCTTTGGTACCGGGTGTGATGATATTTGGAGACTCAGTTGTGGATTCAGGCAACAACAACAACCTCTACACTCTTGTCAAAGCAAACTTCCCTCCTTATGGCAGAGATTTTAGCTCTCATTCCCCCACTGGAAGGTTTTGCAATGGCAAACTAGCTACTGATTTCACTGGTATTTGTGTAGATTTTTTTTTTCTTTTTACATACCTTTTTGTGTGTTTTTTTGTTTTTGTTTTTGTGAAATAAAGACATGGCTGCAGTCGCAATGTTTAAAATAATTTTACATGGAGGAATGAGTTTTATTGCAAAAAAAAAAAAAAAAGGAGCACCAAAAAAGCACTAACAATGGGTTTGATTTCATAGTGTGTTCTTTCTGTATTTTTTTTACCTAAAATAGTGTGCATTCCTTTTCCATTTAATATTTACGATTTATGATCAAATTTCACAGATCGGATTTTTTTTTTTTTTGGTCTCATAAGATATTTCAAGTAAAATACTAAATTTCTTCTTTCTTTTTTAGAACAGTAGTGTAACTTGAACAAGAGTAGGGTTAAAATACCCCATTGGTTTTGTACCCCATCATGTCCCATCATCGTTATCTATATTTTCAAAGTTTAAGCAGTTGATCTGAACCTCCCAATATGATCTTCATATTAAAACGTGCTTGGATACAAAATTTTAGATTTTTTGAAATTTTTTTGCTATTTTTTAAGATAGGTACAAAATCACTATTTTTTTAGAAAATTCTGGACCATTCAAAAATAGTGATTTTGTACCTCTCTAAACAATTAGTAAAAAAATTCTAAAATTTGTTATCCAAGCACATTTTAGTATGAACATCATGTTGAATGGTTCGGATCGATTATTTAGACTTTGAAAATAGAGATAATAATGTTGGGGCACAGTGGGACAAAAAACCAATAGGACATTTTAACCCTATTGCTTGAACAATAATATACTCTTATTGGAACTAACAAAACAATATTTGACAACAATTTCAAAAAACACATGCTAACCACTCAAGTCCCAACAACCCGGAGGGAGGAATGTTTCTGAAGTTCTTTTAAGGAGAAAATAAAATATAAGATGTGTGGTAATTTTGTTTTGTTTTGTTTGTGAATTGGTACTTGTGCTTTAGTTTGCTTGATCTTTTTGGTTGAGAATGTTTCTGTTGTTCTTTTAGGGAGTAATAAAATATAAGTAAGATGTGTGGCATATCATTTTTTGGAAATTGGTACTTCTGTTTAAGTTTATACCTGATTTTATAATTAAATCCTTATCCTCCAAAATAGATGATCAATTAAGGAAAAATAATTTTCATTTTCATCCTTACCGCATAGATCGATCCAAGGTTCCAATTTAACCTTTTCTCCATTTTTGGTTTTCAGGTAATGTTAAATAATATTTGAGTCATGAGATGAACAAACAAATAAAATCGTTAGAGGTAGGTTTTGATCATACTTAAGTGTTGTACGTAATATTCCTTTATTAATTAATTGCAGTGGAAAATTTGGGATTTAGCAAATACCCCCCAGCTTATCTGAGCCAAGATGCACAAGGCAATAACCTTTCAACGGGCGCAAACTTCGCTTCTGGCGCCTCCGGCTACTGGGACAACACTGCTCAGCTATACGTAAGTGCCTTTTCCTCCCTCTTCTACTATATATCATGAAAATAAGGGATAAAGCTAGATATTGACTATGCTGTTTTGACTTCATGCAACGCACGAACAATAGTGTCAAAATTAAAAAGCATATGGCTCGTGCGCTGCATGAAGTAAAGAAGCGTTGTCAATATCGATCTTTACCCAAAATAAGAGGAACGTATAGCTATAGATAGTTATTGTTTCTGCTGTTATAAAAATCATCCCTCTAAGAACTAATATATAACATGCAGTTGTGTGGCAAATATCTAGTGAATCCAAATTAAGCTTAATAAAGAAAGTTCACATCGATCTCTATCTTACATTTAACCGTAATGGATTATTCATGTACTTACAAAATGTATTTTGATAAACAAATATGTTTAATTCTGATGTGTGCAACAAATTAAAATAGCTGGTATGGTTTTGCAAAGGCAAATGAATGTTGTATCTTGTGCTCTGTGGGGATAAGCAATTATTAATTAACTTTATATACGGTTGTATATACAAACTATAAAGAGATCGGTGTCATTATAAATTTGACACTGTATTAATTATATATATATCTTTGTTTATTTATTTTAATGACTGACATATATATATATGTATCAATTAATTATGAATTGCATGCAGACCGCAATCTCTTTGACCCAACAACTACAAAACTACAGAGAATATCAGTCGAAGGTGAGTGGTGTGGTGGGTAGGGACAAAACCTCGGTACTCGTCTCTGGTGCCATACATTTACTTAGTGCCGGTAGCAGTGACTATATTCAAAACTACTACATCAGCCCCCTTGTTTATGGAACCTACACGCCTGATCAATTCGCCGACTTGCTCGTCCAAAATTTTAACACTTTTGTTGAGGTACGTGCGTACAATCACCATATATACTTTATTTTTGGGCATTTATTTTTAATTTCAGTGTTTTAATTTCTTCTACATTTAGATATATCAAACAATCTTGTCTTTCCCAATAACACAAAGGTGACAAAAGTGTTTTTTTATTTTTATGCAATGTTTATAAATAAAAAATTCTGTGGTATTAGCCCTTGCATAGTACATACCGTACGTCAAACACACCATGCCATCCTAGCTAGCTACCACCTCATTTTGTATTCCAGTATCAACTATGTATATATCATTCTGTGTTTGCATGCATTTTCTGAAGAAAATATTTATCCCTTGCAACCACCTGTCCAGCACGTAATATTATAACATTCATGTATTAATTACCTTCATTTAGTAATCTCCTTGGACTTTCTTTGCATTCCTGACAAGCTTCTTAAAACTAAAATTAAATAAGCATGTTACAGGTGGGTGCGTCTATAGTTTGTAAAAATATTGATGCATAAACAGTACACCTAATGAGAAATTAGAAGGATATAAATAGAGGGCGGATCTATGTTTCTAGGCTATATATTAAATGAAGGTGGTCCAACTACCCCATTAATTTACTGCATCAAGCTCTCTATCCAAGAATATATTGTGATAGATATGTTTTGATACTGTGTACTGAGCTTATTAAATGAAGAATTAATGAAACCTAACTGTATATAGTCTGTATTTAGTGCAATATGGGCAGTGTTCACAGCTAGATATTTCACTCATCAGTTATTGCATGCTCCAGTACTGTTAACACTATATATGTTGACCAAAAATTGTCTAGCTAGATTTTTCTTTTTTACTTTTTACCTTGCCAGTGCTTTTTATTTTTCGTTGTTAAGGCACCTTTGCCAGTACTGAAACTGTTTTGATATATCCTTTTCGTTGCTAAAAAGAGAAAAACCAAATAATGTAAGATGATCTATTGTTGCGCATTATTCTGCCAACCAAAAAGAAATATTATTGTTTTACCACTAATTTAAATAAGTTCACAATGGATGACCAGTGCAATTTAAAATAGCGGCCAAGTAAATCTCTATAGGGCGTTTTCTAAATTGCATATCAAGTGAATTCAAATAAATTAGTATTAGATTGATATATCTGTCTCATATAGCATTTAATATTCACTCTCTCAGCAATTTGAAATGTAACATATATCTGTATAATATTTCATGCTAGGGGCTTGTTTGAATTTGATCTTGATCTGTAGTATTAGTAACAATGCACCCGATTACCTCCTTCGTAAGGAGACAATTTCTCCAGGTTATGTCCTGGTATACAGTACATTCATTCCGGCTATGTATAAGCACAAATATAACTAAAAAAAAAAAATACAGGGTTGTGATTTCATTACCGGTCGGTAAAGGTCAGGCCTGTAAAGTATTACTCGCTTACCCCTGAAAATGTCCCAATTTCCACACTTAACCTGCAACACATGTTAAGCAAAATATGCAATTCCCTGAGACTAGTATCACCACTTGCAACCATCTCTAGGTGTCATATCCCACAAGATAGTTTGTACTCATTTTTTTTTTTGTGGTGATAGAGAATTGTTTCTTGAATCTATCGGTTGTCTGTAGCCAAAGTCGCATCAGGCTCATATTTTAACTCTATTTTTCTGTTCATCAAAACCTCTATATATTATCAATTAGACAAACAATTTTTACTTTGAATCCTCAGAGCCTATACACAATGGGAGCGAGAAGAATTGGCGTGACATCGCTCCCACCATTAGGGTGCTTGCCAGCGGCCATTACTCTTTTCGGAGGCGGCAGCAACAATTGTGTTGAGCGCCTGAACAATGATGCAGTCTCCTTCAACAAGAAGGTCGGTAACGCTACTCAAGCACTCAAGAGTAGGCACTCAGACCTGAAGCTTGTCATCTTTGACATCTACAATCCCCTCCTTGACCTCATCAAGAACCCGACGAATAGTGGTCTGTGTCACTTATATATTTATATTTTTTTAATAATTATTTGACATACAAACTTTCAACTTATGAGGTCAAACATGCCAATCATATAAAATTTTATGGGGATCAATTTTACAATACTCATTGCATTTTACTCTAAAATATATAGTAAAATCATGCAAGTACTGTATTTTTAAAATGAATGGGATCAGTTGACCCCCATTCATCTAAGGTGGATCCAGCCCTGTTGACATAGTCATTATGAACATCAACACTACTTGCTACCATAAATGTTGTTGGGTTATATTATATACTTTTAATCTGTTTATCTTTTTCCTCTGTTTTATGGCCACCAGAATGCTGATATAATAAATACATGTTAGTATGATATTAATTGTTCAAATGCTGATTCCTTTTTATGTTATTAATTGGTATGTTAGGTTTTTTCGAAGCAAGAAAAGCATGTTGCGCTACCGGTACAATTGAAACATCATTTTTGTGCAATGCGAGGGCACCTGGGACATGCTCCAATGCCACAGGATATGTTTTCTGGGACAGCTTCCATCCTACAGAAGCCGCAAACAAGGTCTTGTCTGATGCACTGCTGATTCAGGGAATTGATCTCATATCTTAAACTAGTACAGAGCAGAGATGCCTTTTAGCAAATGACTACAGTGTCCTGTGGCCAGACTGGTGTTGTTTTTAAACAAGTAAAATGGCTTTATCGATCTGTAGGTTGGAATTTCTGTTATGTGACTTTCGTATTGGTCTAGGGTTTGACAATGGCTTGGTTAAAAGTTATCTAGTTTTTATCATTTTAATAAGCAATCATGGATAATAGAAACATGTAGTTCTACTTTTAGCTGTATTTGTTTTCTCTATTAGTAATTTTCAATCTTTGGTCATATCTTTCTTGGTTTGATATACGAAACAAAAAATGTTGAGAGAAACGCTTTGTGGCAGCTTAAGCTGTGCAAACCAAAAAAAAAAAAGTTAAATGGTTTAAGTGGATTGATCTCTTGTCAAATTAATATTATTTCACACAGTTCTACCAGAGACTAACAGGAACCTTAAGTTTCAATTAAAAGAATTGATAAGCGCTAAGTCGCTCGTTTATAATAATATTATAAGGCTTTTGATTAATCAATTATTGACAGCCTGTAAAAATTTACTATTAGTTCCAATAGAGCATCTCCATTTTTCCAATAGAGCATCTCCATTTTATAAATTATTGAGATTTCTAATTTGACGTGACAATTTCTATTCTAATTTTAGAGATGTACACTAATTTCTTATTTAAAAATTATTTGGCAAAATTTCTTATTAAGGAATTGTTTCTATTCACAATGCTGAGAAACGATTCGCTCAAATTAAGAGATGTAAATGTTTAGAAACTCTAAAACTAATTTCAGAAATGCGAAGATTTAGAAATTAAGAGGCTTTAATTTCTAAATTGTGGTTGATATTTTTTAGAAATTCATTAGGCTTTAATTTCTAGTCCGTTCCATCTAAAGTGACGTTGTGCTGAACACATCATGGAACAACATAACATGTATGCGGCCGAAATTTTTATTTTTAACATTTTAAATAAATTAATTAATAAAATAACCATCGTTTTTGGTCAATTCTATATTTAACACGGCCGCAGAACACCGGAGCGGACCCATTTGGGGGTGGCCGCAGAATGCCGGAGCGGACCCCCATATGGGGCCGCATAATGCCGAAGCGGAACCGGGTCCGCAGAATACCGGAGCGGACCCTATTTTTTTTTTTTATCTGATTATGAAGTTGATTATGATTTTGTTTTGGAAATTTTTATCAAGTTTGTACTGGAAGTTGTGTGTACTTATGTTTGAAATTGTTGTTCGTCGTTTAATCTGAAATTGTTGTTCGTCGTTTGTTTGATCAAAAGAAACATTACAATAGAACAATGAGCCATGTAATTAACCGAAAATACGTCTAATTAACCGAAAATAAATAACAGTTTTACAAGTACAAATACGTCTAATTAACCGAAAATAAACAACAGTTTTACAAGTACAATTAAAAAAGCAACATTAACTCTCAATCTCGTGCAGCTCGAGCAGCTCTGTTTTGTCTTTCTTGCGTATCTCGGCCGGCTTGGTGTCCTCTTCTCCTATTATGTAGAACGTCCATCCACATCGGAATTCTGTCGTGCTGTCTTCTGCCAACAGAAATATTTTTTTTCTCTGGAACAAGGACCGGGCCATCGCGTGGAGGCCATTCCGACTGATTTTCATACACATGCCATTGTGCGCTCCATGTGTTGATCAGTGTATGGATGTGATAGTATTGACTTACAAAGACGCCAGGGTCGATGCCTCAGAAACGACACACGGACAGAACATGAGAGCACGGTATTCTCTTCAATTGAGGCTTCTGGCACGTGCAAGTTACCGTGTGATCATCCCCGATTATCACCGTGTATTTGTAATTGGCCTTGGTATACCGACCAGAATCGTCAGGTATGAAAGCGTGAACTCTCTCCTGTGTGGCGGTTACCTCGAACTCGTTGTTGTTTCCAAAGCCCCCCAGCGTCTTCATTTTATCGGACCTCTCGAACCGTTTGTTGATCAGCTAGGAAAAATTAAAAAATAATGAAGAAGTCAGATATTTTTTTTAACAAACTTCATTAAAATTTATGAAGAAATAACTACAAATAAAAGTACCTTATGCACACGACACGAGAATTGCTGACCTTGACTGACTTCCCATTCCGCTTTGGCCCTCCTTTGCGCAAACCATGTCATACATTTGTAAAATGTGTCTTCAATTATTGCTGCAACCGGTAGCCTACGAGAGGACTTGAAGACCTTATTAAGCGACTCGGACCCGTTTGTAGTCATGATGCCCCAACGGTAACCACCGTCCAGTGCTTGGAATATCTTCCATGGTTTGGGGCACTCGTTCTCATCTTGATCCAAATATTTACCCACACCGTCCAGCCAATTGAGGGCAATGTCACATGCCTGCCCCATTGCTTGCATTCCTTGCTCGTACCTCCTCCTCTTCCTCTTAGCCACACATATTCTAAAAAACAGATTGCCTTATCACTGCAACTGTTCTTCTTCATGTTCTCGGCTATGTGAGTAGCACAAAGACGGTGAACACATTGATCCTCATCCTCCTCGTTCCACCCCATATCATCTTGTCTGAACACCTTCTTGATACCCTTTCCCCTATCAGTGATGACACACATGAATCTGGAGCGGATTACATTGATCCTCAACCATTTCATGAACCAGGCACAATCGTCATAACTCTCTGATTCTACCAGTGAAAAAGCCAACGGGAGGAGCTGATTTTCAGCATCGTACCCGGTTGCAATCAACAGCTTGCCTGTGGTAAAATAAATTTTGTAAGAGCCGAAATCAACTAAAAAAAATAAAGTGAAAACAATCAAATTAGTTACCTTTATACCGGCCTGACAGGAAACATGCCTCAACTGTGATGACCGGTCTGATATGTTGAAAAGCAGCTATGCACGGTCCAAATGCCCAAGCCGCCCTATGAAAATACCTCCATGGTCCAGGTTCACCAGTGGGATATGAGGTCACCTCAAACAATGTTTCTGTCAATAAATTTAAAAAAATAAGTTCAATTTTTGATTGATAATGAAATGACGTAAAAATTGAAGGAACAATGTAGTACCTGGGTTGCTTCTTTTCATTGCCTCCAACAATGGAACTACAAGAGCGTATGACCCCTCCCAACTGCCAAATTGACGGGCTATTGCCAACTCACGGCCACGCCATAATTTGTTGTACGCCGGTATCTGACCGTTGTACCTTTCAGCAACAGCAATTCGGACAGCCTGAATACTCAAGTCGACATCGTTCCTCATGTGAGCGGATATACACTCGGCAACCATAGCAGCTGACAACTGGGCGTGATCTGTTCTTGTCGCATCCGCGTGGCATGAATGTTGTGTTGGGCATTTGGAGACACGCCATTGTGGTCCATAACCGGTGGCCCTTGCGAGTATGTACCACCCACAGTAACTTTCATTGCACTTGAACCTCATTCTTGTGCGGTCACTGTGCGTAGGTATTAACTCTTTGTTGCAAAGGATGTGAAACTTGACAATTGCGCTCTTCATTTCCTCTTTTGAGTCATATGTTTGTCCCTCGGACAATTCATTCTCAAAATCTGCCCTACTTCCAAACAAACCCGAATTGGCTTCCATAAACCCTGATGTATCGTTGAAAGCATGAATCGGGTGCTGAAACCCGCAATCCATTATCTGAAACCCGCTATCCATCTTGAATTTCCTTGATAGTCCGAGCACAGGCCCGGTATCTTCCTGGTCAGAATAATCGCTCATACCCTCAGGATCAATATGACCCTAATTTTCCTCTGCCTCTAGTATTTCCGGATCCACTTCTTCATCAGATTCATTCGGATTACAAGTTTGACCCCAATGAGCAGTCCGACTAGATGAAGGCTGGTCAGTCTGGGATGGGGCCCGACGGGAGGGTCGGTCCCTCTGAACTGGGGCCCGACTACTGGACGGTTGGTCAATTTGGACAGGGGATGGACTAGAGCCGGATGAGTTACCCCGACTACGACCCTGGATTAACCTCTGAACTGGGTTCGAACGCCGGGCTCTGGTAACCTCCACATATAGGTCAATTATCTTGTATGCATCCCCAGAAAAACTCATGGTTTGGTTATACAATACCTGCCAGACTCCCTCATTCTGAATTGAAAATAGTTGGAACCAGGTTTGTGCCGAACTAGTCGGCATGCTAATTTTGGCATCAATTTTAAGGTCATACTGACCCTGATCCAACCCCAAATTCCCACATATACTTGATTTAAGTCTCAAATAATCCGTACCTGGCAATACCGGGATCACAGTAACGGGTCCAATACTGTAGTAAACCCCATTAGGACCTGTTAATACATCCCCACCAGTGTAGATGGATACCATAATAGCCATTTTTCAATTCAATACAGAAGAAACCTACAATTAAAATTAACTAAATTAATTAATTTAAATTAATTATTCTAATTAAATTATTGCTAAATTAATTATTCTAATTAAATTATTAATCTACTGAAATAAAAATAAAAATTTAAAAGAAGAGAGAAAAAACTTACAGATCAGAGCTAACTCAGGAGAGAGAAGGTGTGAGAGTGTGGAATGAAATGTTGCTGTCATTTCGGGATATAAAGACTAGGGTCCGCTCCGGTATTCTACGGACCCGGGTCCGCTCCGGCATTATGCGGCCCCATATGGGGTCCGCTCCGGCATGCTGCGGCCTCCCCCAAATGGGTCCGCTCCGGTGTTCTGCGGCCGTGTTAAATATAGAATTGACCAGAAACGATGATTATTTTATTAATTAATTTATTTAAAATGTTAAAAATAAAAATTTCGGTGTATGCGGATCACCTATCATGACTTGAGTGTTCTGTATCACGACCATTTTCTAAAAAAATAACACAACACAACACGTGAGCTATATCGTTACGAGCTATATTGTCACGACACGTAATACTGAAACTATTAGATGTTGATTGGGCAATGAATTTTGAATAAATTTGAAAAGTTTGGAAAAAGAAAATGGCTAGTGAATCACCCCGCATAAGTGTGCATCAGTGGTCGGGTGACTCAGAGTGCACAACTGGTGGTCATGGCACATGGGATCACAACATAACTAACATACCATCACCATTTGTGCAACATGACTATTCCTTCCATTTTAGCTAGATACGACGCAGCACAACACAATGAGACTAAGACACAGCACCATATTTACATCCTAGTTCCATCCTCAAGATCTCGCCACCACTTGCCATAACATCAACTTTTCCTGATTCCTAAAAATCATGTTATCGTGAGAGACATTAATAATATTCCAATAATTCTCTACTACATGTCTAGTTAAGAACTTAAGATAAATACCTTCTTAAGAATAGTAGTTGAGGTTCTTTATTTAGTCCATTTTCCTTCCATTCTAAAAGAACTAACTCCACTTAAAAGACTCAAGACAGGCCTTCTAAATTCTTATGACATACCAAATACAAAAAAGCTGGATATCGAAATCCACTAAACAAACAAATTTGCAAAGAGAATCTAAATATCGAAGTGCAAAAATCCATGCAAGCATATCCCCATTGCCATTTCATCATGAAGAGAAACAGAATATCGAAGTGCAAAAATCCATGCAAGCATATCCTCAATTGCCATTTCATATCCATGAATAGCAAGATAATAAAATTCACTCTTCAGTGTAATTAACTGCCAGATCCCAGTAATGTGGGACCCCTGCATCAGCAAACACCTTTCTTGCAGCCGCATCACTCCGGCAGTCATGTACAATGAACTTGTGAAAACTTGGTTTTGCCACACTGCCCTGCCACACCAAAACACAGCTATTAGGCGGCTTCTCATCCTCCATTTCGTCGTCTTCCCCTTCCTCTCCAGTTCCAACTGTTGACCAGTCAATCCTGTTCAGCATCAATTTGCCATACCTCTTAATAGACTTCTTCCCACCTTCCACCACCACCACAGTCATCCCGTCAGACCTCACGACGACACCTGTCATCCGGTTCTGACGAGCGTTCATATCAACTTTGAACCGGGCTTTCGGGTCTGACAAATCCCTGATTTTGTATACCGAAACTAGGGTTTCAAGTGTGTAGGGGTCCTCAAACAATTTCCTCTCTTTCTTCTCACGCCGCTCAGCTGGCGTAAGTTTTCGCATAGTGTTCCTGTCTGCATGTGCCTGCTCACGCTCAGCAGCTGCACTGCGGACCTCCATTTCCATACGGGTCGGATCTTGGGTTGCCTCTGAACCCAATACCCTCATCAAATTGCTCATTTTGACCTTGGGCTTGGGGGGTTCAAGGAGGCCTTGCCTTATCATCTCTTGACGGTCTTTCTCCTTGGCAATACGTGTTTGTGTGCGTAGCTTCTTTCGCTCTTTTGGTGTTAACTTGAGAGGCTGAGGTGGCGGTCGGGCCGGCTCTGCTGGAGGCTCAATTGGCCGGGGATGTTCAATGTAATGTGTTATCTTCTCCATGTTTAATTTCTCATTTGAGAGGTCTTCTTCGTACTGTCCTGTTTTCAGCAGTACCTTGTCCCTGAAACAGGTAAGATATCCAGTCACTCCTAATTACATAAATTTACTTTCATAATTAGAAGGATTAGGGTTACAAATCTGAGTAAAACTGTGAATTTAACCAAATTAAAAAACTACACTTTTGGCAATATATTTAACCAACTAGCATAACTGGACAAGAATTTAATGAAAGATCAACTGTCCTCACAAGTTCATCACATTTCAATTTGAAATAAAGCTTAACATAGAGTCTCACTTGTGCAAAAGCAAAGGGAACTTTTAACCAATAGCAAAACTGTTTACTTAAAACCTAACAAAAAAAAATTCTGCAAAATATGCTTTCCGTTTCGGCTAGTTGCAGTAATATATAACACATATTTCATACCCATGTTAGTCCATACTGAATCAGGGTACAATCACAAGAAATTTGTAGACTTACAAGCAAATAGAATCAAGGTTTCCAGTCATATATAACCCATGCTAAACCATACTGAATCAGGGTATATTTTTGCCACAATTTCAAAGCCAAATTAATAGTAGCAAAATTACACCGCCACTGACAAAGAATTACAGACTAATGGCCACAAAGTAATTGGATATTAGAAATAAGGATGCGTACCACCACTCAATATCCGGTATTTCCTCTTCCTTGGGTTTTTGTTTCGTAACAACTCGGTTCCCAACTGCTATGAGATTGGGGTTGATGTCGGGCTCGGCCTTGGCCTTTGCTAGTTGGGCCTGTTTCACCTTCAGCTCCTTTGCTTGCGCCTCCCCAAATTGACTCTGCCAATAGAGCAATTGGCAAATTATACACCCAGAGATCATACAAGGTAAATAGGAAATAATATAATTATATACGAGTCCTAATTTCTTCCAAACTCCTTTCCTTGATCATTTACTTCAAAATTAAGTGCAGAGCAGGTATTTTGAACAAACTAGGAACAGGAATAAAGATACCTTAATATTTGCAAGCTCACAATGACACAAATAATACTTTACTTTCTAGGGTTCTATTGTTCCAATGTGCTTGATTATACTGTCTTTTATGTTACTATCAGCAATTTATATTATGACGGGTGTGAAGACCCTACAGGAGAACTACCAGAATTTGAAGGACAGTATATACTAGATAATGGTGTTGGGTTATAGAGCAACAATGAAATGTGTCTTTGTACCTTTATCCTTTGAATATCAGCCATTTTGGACATTTGCCCCTCTTCGACAAACTGAAAACTGGGTCTCTTAGGCCTCAGTAGCTTATTTTTGTTAATACCCATTCTTGGGTCAAAATGAGAGCTTGATTCAGCAATAGCATCAAAATCCGGTTTTATAATCTGAAAAGCGTCTTTCTTCTGTTTGTTTATGTTGACCTGAATCAATAAAATCAAAAATCTTAAAAATGTGATGCACAAATAGTAAAAATAGAAAACAGAACCAAAAAGAAAAATATAATACCAAAGGATGCCTTTATACACTTTTTGCAGGTAGGAACTGCTTACCAAACAAATTCAGTACACTAATTCATAAACAAAATACTTATCACTAATCCAATTTTCATAAATAACACTGTGCTAAATAAAATAATCTCTAGTACATCTTTGGATCCTCTTTTATATTCTAAAAGCAAAGGAAAAATAAATCAATTAAGTCAATCTTCGAGGAATTGACTACAACATATCATCACAAACATATCTAAAATAGGACAAACAGAAATGTACCTTCAGCGTGCTTAGATTGCTCGGCTTACTCATGCTGATAACGTTTCCATGCTCATCAATCTCTCTGCCCTGTGCATCCAGACGCAGCACAGGCGCCTTGGATGGTTTTTGTGGGACCACCAAATCAGTGGCAGATGAACCAGGGAACATGTTAATAAGTGGAGCAAATTCTGGGTCCTGACGAAAGCCCATCCGGGCCGCAAGCTCCTGTGCTCTCTTCACAGCCTCCAAATTAGGGGCTGTGGCAGGTATTCCTGCAATTATAGGTGCCTCAACTCCACTCATCGCAGCAGGTTTGCTTTCCTCTTTCTTGGCAGTTACCTGTGTTTTGTTGTCAGAACTTGGGGCACCTACCTTATTAAGCTGAAAAGTTATAAAAAAATAATAAACTATTAATTAGTACAGATTATAACTGTAAGAGGTTGCAATAAAGTAATATGAGCTATACATACATTTCTAATTACATACATAATACGACAGGATAGATTTCTGTCAGACCTAGACATATTGTTTTGATGTGTGCGAGTTCAGTGAAATTAAAGTCCCGGGCTTAGTACGTGCAATTGAGACTTATACATCACGACATGGTAAAAATAAAACTGAAACCATCTTTCGCAAGTATCCACACATCTTTAAACTTTAAGCAAAATATAGAATAAAATGGCCATAGAGGACTAAGAAAAATATGTCTTTCATTATTTCTGTATTAAAATTGGGCTATGCTTACCACAGGTAGTTTCTTCAGCTTTTCTTTCAGCTCCTTTTGCAACTGCAATGCCTTCTTAGCCTTGGCTAAGGCATCAAGGGAGGAGAGAGTAGTGCTCTTGCCTGGTGCAGGGGTCCCACCATCTGTACTAGATTTGGCAGTAACCTCATCAGATCTAATACTAACTCCCTCATTTTCATTGGTGCTAGGAATTGATGATACCTTTGTTGTTATAATAGGATGAGAGACGGTAGTTGGTGCAGCTGATGTCACTGTTTGTGGTTCCTTAGCAGCCTCCTGTGCATTATACAAGTAGGATCCAAAATTAATAGATTCTAATCAGAAGAAAATTAAGGAAAATTAATTTGATGACCAGATGAGGCCTGTGTCAAAGAGTGCAAGCTGAGGGCAATCAGTAAATTGGACATATAATACACGGCTGGGGAATTTATAAGCACACTGTCAAAAAAAAAAAAAATAAGCACACTGTCAATTTGTCAGCCATCAATTTGACAATTACGGTTAAGGAATATGTATTTATATAAGAAAATTGGCTTAATTAAAGGCTAAGTACAAGAGGCTTAATTGAATAAATGGCAATCAATATGCAAAATATATAATACTAAATTGCATTTCTTCAAAAAAGAAAAATATTACACCAAAATATACTTACATCTGCCTTGGAACCACTCTTGTGCTCCCCATTAGTCACCACCCTCTCTCTCTCCTTCAACCCTTCATCATGCACGTATTTACTCTCTCTCCTCTCATCAGTATTCTTTCTGTCACTAAACCTTCTCCCCTCTCTCCTCTCTCTCCTCTCATCCCTTCTACCATCCTCCCTATCCTCCTTGTAACTGCCATTTCTCTCTTCAGATGCCCTTGCTTTCTTTGATTCCCTCTCCCTGTCCCTATCTTCCTCCTCGTGATCCTTCCTCTTTCTATAAGAAGAATGACGGTGTCTCTCCACTGACACCTCCCTCTCGACTGAATTCCTCCCCCGGCTCAACGACCGTTCCCTCCTCGAATCCCGGTCAGATGGCGAGTAATCTTCCTCTTTGGACCTGTGCTTGTCGTGGTGGCGGTGATGGTCGCGATCTCGATCTCTGTGGTGATCTTTATCGCGCTCTCGATCGCGATCTCTGTGGTGGTCTCTGGTGGAATCGCGATCGCCATGGGATCTCCGGGTCGAGCGCTCGCGCTCGGAGGAGGCTTTATCCATGGCAATTGGCAGGAGAAAAACCTAGGTCAGGGTTTCGATTAATTTTCGTTTATTCGAGATGAGGCCCCTCCCCTATCTGGATGCTTCTTTGGAGGGAGAGAAAAGGCTTGGAATAAAGCTCAAGAGTCGAGAGAGAGAAATAAGGTTTCTGCTGTTTCGACAAATCCCCCAATTAAGAAATATCAAATGAGACAGATTTTAAGTATGATCGCGAGCCCAGATAAAAAATAATATTTGACGGCCCAAAGAGCCCAAAATAAGCACACAGAGAGAAGAACTTTTCTGCTTATAGGCCCAATATAAATATTCGTTTCGTATCTCCCGGGCTCCCCTATATTTCGCTTTTCCTTTTGCAAGAATTGAGGGACCCAGTTGCTTACCTAAGCAAAGAGCAATGTATCTGGCCGACTGCCGACATTTTTATAATATCCAAAGTTTAATAGAAATTATTATTTATGTTCAGATTCTCGGATTTTCGCCAAAAATGCTCAAGCCGGTCACAAAATGACCGGCTTACGCTCCCCACTAAGCCGGCTATTTTGTGGCCGGCTTACTCTTTTTTTTTTTTTTAAAACCCGTATTTTACCATATATATACTCTTTTTTTCTCTCTCCTCCTCACAACTCCCTCATCTCTCAACCGAATTTCCTCTCTTCTTTAAGGTAATTTTTTTTTATCTAATTTAAATTTAAATTTATTTAATTTAGAGTTTAGGGTTTAGGGTTTAGGGTTTAGAGTTTAGAGTAATTTGTTGTAATTTAGTGTAATTAGCATAGTTGACCATATTTAGGGTATTTTGGCTTTTTTAACATAATTAGGCTAATTAAGCGTAATTTAGTCAAATTTAGGATAATTACAAAATTAGACCATTTGAGCATATTTTACCGAAATTAAGCTATTGTAGCGTATTTAAGGTTATTTTAATCGCAATTAGGTTATTTTAGGCGCAATTTGACCCATTTTAGCATGTTTAAGCATAGTTAAGACTTTTTTGTCCCTTATTAGCATATTTTACCGAAATTAGGTTATTGTAGCTTGTTTTAGCATGTTTTAGGTTATTGTAACCGTAATTGATCTATTGTAGCATGTTTAAGCAGAATTAAGCCTATTTTGTTCGTTTTTAGCATATTTTACCGAAATTAGGTTATTGAAGCCTATTGTAGCATATTTTAGATTATTGTAATCGCAATTGACCTGTTTTAGCATGTTTAAGCAAAATTAAGCTTATTTTGGTCGTTTTAGCATATTTTACCGAAATTAGGTTATTGAAGTCTATTGTAGCATATTTTTAGATTATTGTAACCGAAATTAGGTCATTGTAGCCTGTTTTAGTATATTTTAACGGCAATTAGCATATTTTAGTTTATTTTTGACATCATGATGCGTAGAGCGCGGTCTACCCGTCATCTAGTAGTGGACGAGCCGATCAGTACCAGCAGCACCGACTATATCAGTCCTCTCCTGTGGATTCCCCACGACGATCACCGAGTCTCACTGGCTTCTTGTGAGGTACATATCTTTCTTTAGGTTTTCTTAAAATTTTGTTGAGTTTGAATTTTGTTATGGTAACACCGTGTGGACTACTTTTTTGAACGCATGACACATTTCTTTTAGACGTTAAGTTGCGGTGCGTTCACATGCGGTATTACGAGGTGATAGACTAGTACCTGATCAACCTGGGTCTCTACCAGGTTGTGGATATCGTGCGGGCGGAGAGAAACATCATCAATGCATCTCTCATCGCAGGACTGGTGGAGCGATGGCGTCCCAAGACGCACACGTTTCACATGCCATTCGGAGAGATGACAGTGACTCTTCAGGATATGAGTATCCTTTGGGGTTTGCCTATCCATGGCACATCCGTTGGCGGCGTATCTGACAGCACCAGATTCATTGGAGATATCGACGAGTTGTTGGGAGCTGATTCTCTCTATCTCATTGGAAAAAATGGGAGGTCCAAATTCCATATGAGGATGACGAGGTTATGAGAGCACTTCAGCGCGAGTTTCTCGACAGATTCCACCGAGCTGGAGATTCAGAGGTAAAATCTATAATTTGTTTCTATTAATCAATTTCCAATATGACCGAGAGAGACAGAGTCTGGCCTCGCGAACGATGGAGTACCGCCTCAGCGATGTACTCTCTCTCCGTTTTAGTTATATCTTTGCTAGTTTTGTACTATTTATATTTGGTATACTATTTATGTTTGGTATATTTGGATTATCCTATATTTCGATTCTTTTGTATGTGTACTTTTGTACTATTTTTATATTTTACAGATAAAATAAATTATCATGATAATGCTAAACAGAAAATATTACAACATTAAAATAGTAGTACAACATAAAAAATAAACAGAAAAATATTTAAAACAATTGAATAAGTGCGTTAAACAGCAAAAATAAGCTTTAAAGATTAAAGACACACCAATTAGCGCATCCCGAAATACATTGAGTCGGTGTGAGTGACATAAGTACCAAAAAAAATAGTTAAGAAAATAATATTACAACAATAACAAAATAAAATTACACTATATACAGGAAGAAAATAATTTGTGTTAAAAAAAAAAAGGGTAAGCCGGTCACAAAATGGTCAGCTTAGAGGGGAGCGTAAGTCGGTCATTTGTGACCGGCTTGGACATTTTTGACGAAAATCCGAAAATCTCTGAGGATAAATATTAATTTCTATTAAACTTTGTATATTAATAAAAATGTCGGGGCCGACTGCATCGTCACTTTCAATTCAAAGAAAAAAATAGCAAGAAGGAAAAATGTATCTGCCGCGTGTCAACAGCATCGCGCCAGCAGTGGCAAATCTCGCGCCACGTGGCGCCTTTGTTCTGTTCCGTAATCTGTCATTATCTGTAACGGCCCGCCGGGACTGTTTATTGCGCAAAACCAAAAAATCCTGAATAGATATATATATTAGTTCCCAGCTTCATTAATTTGAGTCAAATCTTTTTGAAGTGCGAATGAATGTATGTATGTACCTAGTAAAGGAAAGGATGCCACATTATTAATTGGGTGAGGAACCCAACTTGTTTATGATGATGCACCAAATTAGGAAAAGTGGAGTTCATTAACGTATTGTTGAAGTTGATTATTTATGGGTGAACAAATGACTTTCTAATTAATATTCTCAACCATTCATTCATTCATTTATTATTCCCCTTATCTAGCTAGCTAGCTAGCTACTACCAATTCCCCAACTTAATTCTCTCTAACCTTAACTGTCTTAATTAATTATCAGTTTTAATTGGGTTTGAAAACATTGAATAACCAACTTCTATCTTTTGGTTTCTTTTGGGTTCTTCAATTTCTAAATTCATTTTATCATTTTTAGTGGAAAGCTACATGCATGATGGAAGTTGTTGTAGTGTTACCGCGTTGAGAGAAATATATAATAAATAGCAATTCTTCTTTCAAATATACACATATAAATTATAAACATAAAAAACCTTTTGAATAGAAGGATATATAGCATATTAATATACTATACTATACTTACATAATTGATTAAAGCATTTTGCCTATATATAGCAATGTATGTATGTATGTCTTCCATTCCATTAATTCAAAAGGTAGGTTCTCAAATTGTATCGTTTAGCGACAAGATGAATGAATTAATCAATGTATAATTAAATTGGCATTCTAACAATTAATTAATGGTCGTCAATTTAATGAATATTAGGAATAGTTTTTTAATACTTCTCAATTAGTACATCCATCTCTGAAATAATAATATTAATTAGATGAGGCTGGTGAATTTCCACTAAAGTAAAATATATTTTCTTCTCCTTAATTTTGAATTAATTAGATGAGGCTGGTGAATTTCCACTAAAGTAAAATATATTTTCTTCTCCTTAATTTTGAACTAATTATTTGATTGTTTCGGATGAAGATACTAGTCACTTAATAAATAATAAAAACATTCACTTCTAAACTAAATTAACTACTAACATTATCATTAATATATATATATATTAATTAAAATTTTGTATAACATTCGAAGATATTGCATAAATATATATTCATAGAATCAAATGTAGCTAGAATTATCTTTATAT
This sequence comes from Carex parvula, assembly GCA_025461045.1. Classification (NCBI taxonomy): domain Eukaryota; kingdom Viridiplantae; phylum Streptophyta; class Magnoliopsida; order Poales; family Cyperaceae; genus Carex; species Carex parvula. The sequence goes on along the minus strand of JAJGRW010001379.1, from coordinate 5,358 downwards.
ATCTGATTTATTCTTTATTTCAAAAATGTCACACTAGTACTATATATATAAGAAGCACTTGCAAATTAAAACAACACACAGGCTAGGCCGTTGCAAAATTTTAATTTTAGACCTGGCGCATAACAACATATCTACTATATATCCCCTCTCTCTCTCTCTCTCTCTCTTTTTTTTTTTTTTGAGAATGACTTGTAGAGGCTACCAAGCATATATATTAAAAATAAATAAACGGTTCCATTACAGAAAACTCACTGCTGCCTCATAGTACAACTATACAACCATAACTCCATACACTACAACATCTCATATATCCCCTCTCTCTCTCTCTCTCTCTCTCTGTCTCTGTCTCTCTCCAGTTCCCCAAACTAGTAATGCAGCTCACTAATTAAACCCGTAGACATCAATCAGCTTGTAGCTTTCTAATTCATTAGGCAACCATGGTCTCTGCCTCCCCATCTCATCTCCATCTGTGCTCTCTACCATGCTTGCATGTCAATCTTTGCACAAGGGGAGGTGCCTTCTGCATGCTGCTCTCTCTCCTTCTAATCTCTTTTGCTTTTGTTGCTATTGATTCAAGAAAAGAGAACAACTATGTTTCTTGGTTTTCTTTGGATTCTCCTTTGGTTAGAGAAAGTGGAGGTGGTATTTTACTTTCCAAGTCCTATTCAATTAACAAGGTGAGAACAATAGTACAAAGGATCAATTTGTAGAGAGGCAAAGAATTGAGGATTCAAGGGAGCTTGTGATAAACTCTACCCATGATTCTTCTATCTCTCTCCCTCCAGTTGCCGCACCGAGTGCTGCACCGATGCCGGTGAGTTCTCTCTCTCGCTCTCTCTCTCAACACATCTCTTATAGTGCATTACCCTTAATCAGTTTGAATTTTGTAGGAGAGTTTGTCTTTGCATGTTAAATTAAAATGAACAAAATTGAGCAATACTGCATATTGCTAAAATTGGATGTAAATATCGTAATCAATTATTTATAAATATGTATGAATTTTATTTTTTGGTCAAGGTGCGGACTGGAAGCGTGCATGAACATGCATATAAATTGGTATCATCTTAGGAAAATTTAATTAGAAGGTAAGTACCTTCATGGAATTAAATTGCACCACTTGGGGGATGTACAGAAATAGAGAGAGAGAGAGAGAGAGAGAGTGCCTAAAATTTGGTGTTTCTCATTAATTTTATTTCTGAAAATATATATATGCTGGGCATCCTCAATTATTAGATCATCTCTTATTTTTGTCTTTAATTTAAAATGATTTGATTAGTCTTTTTATTTTGATGTGTGGTAAAAAAATAGAATAATATATACATATAATAATAATGATAATTAGAATAAACGACATTGCTTTTGTTGAATTTCTTCTGGAAGTGGAATTTGGGCCTTTATCGATCCCTGTCTTTACTTGTGGGAGAAAGGGGATGAAGAAAGAGATCATATTCTCTTTAATTTGGATAATTTAAGGGTATCTAACTTTCTTGACAGCGACTGGCTATTGCCTTAATTATATGCATATCATTAAAATAGTAGTGTATTTTGAATTATTGTAAATCAGTTTACAAGTCAAAAGTATACAGTAATTAATTGTGTAAACAAAAGATTATCATATAATCATAATTTTTGTGTAAACAATTTTTTTTACTATAATTATAATTTTTATAAAAAAATAATTAAACTCTTCAGTTAATTTAAATTTCTCATTTTTAACTATAAGTATTGTTAGGATAGTCGGTTACGAGACTTGGAACAAATATGCATGATAGGTCACAACTCATAATATATAATTGACCTACCTCAGCGCATGTAAAGGCAATAAGCTCAAAATAATTTCCTAAAATTTTCTAGTGTAGGCGACTATTTCATGCCTTTTTCTCTCGGGGATATGAATATATATGGAATAATTAATTAAGGTCTCAGTAAATAATAAATTCATAAGCAATTAATTAGTCTGGCTGCAAGGGTGTGGGACTGGGGGGTGCAAAAATTTAGGATTAGAGATAATTTTATAATTATTTTGTAAATCAAGTATTTTTATAAAATTTTTATGTAGAGAAGTATATATAGTTATAAAGACATACTGTACATTTTTTTGTGTGCAATGAAGCATAACTCCGTAATAACTTTGAAATTCAAGGATATTTTGACAAATATTTTGGAGGGGTGGAGTACCCCTATGTTACAATTTTAGAGGTCTACTTTGAAAAATATTTTGGAGGGGGGAGTACCCCCTCTGTTACAATTTTAGAGGTCTACTTTGAAAATATTTTGGAGGGGGGAGTGGCCCTCTGTTACAATTTTAGAGGTATACTTTGAGAAATATTTTGGAGGGGGAAGTAGCCCTCTGTTACAATTTTAGAGGTATACTTTGAGAAATATTTTGGAGGGGGAGTACCCCTCTGTTACAATTTTAGAGGTATACTTTGGAAAATTTATGGAGGGGAGGAGTACCCCATGGAAATACCAGAAGTGATATGGTTAATTAATAAGGTCTACTTGTTTACTTTCATCTTATATCTTGCTTTCATGCTAGTTATGCACTTGGGATTTAGTTCTTCAAACGAGATCAAAGCTACTTAATAACAATATATAAATATTGCGGCTGACATGGACTAAAATGACCAATTTTTTTTCTTACCATCTTTGAGAAACAATAAACAAAATTGACAGGGTTTTTGTAAAATTCTATATTTTTACCAGGGACGCAGATTTAATCTGCGCCCCACTCAGGGAATGGGCGCATATGAAATCTGTACGTACTGGCCTTTTAGAGAGAATAGCCAGAAATTGCTGCCTTTAATGGAGCGCAGTTTAATCTGCCCCTGGTAACTTTCAAATTTGTTTAAGAAAAGTTGTTAACTTTGTTTATTATTTTTTAGAAGATGTAACAAAAAACCGGCTAAAATGAGAATGCAGATTTTGGTTTCTTGATAGATGCACCAATTTAGATGAAGTCACGTTCGGGTTTTGGGTCTGTGTTACAATTCAAAACTAGATCCCAATTAAGTTTTGTTGTATATTATCTTTTACACTTTTATTATAAAAATGAAGGGTTTGTTTCCCACACAAATATATATATATATATATATATATATAATATATATATATATATATATATATATATATGAGTAGAACTAGGTGGCTCCTAAGCTCACCAAAGCCCTTCCGTGAGCGTGACTCTAAAACTATCAAATTGACTTCAAACGACATTTTCAAACCGTTAGAGGTTCAATCTATATAAATGTGCTTGGAGACCAAATTTTACATTTTTTGGAATTTTTACTATTTATTAAGATGGTTTGAAAATCGCTGTTTTTATTAAAATTCTGCACCATTGGAAAACAGCGATTTTCAAACCATCTTAATAAATAGTAAAAAAATTCCAAAAAATGTAAAATTTGGTCTCCAAGCACATTTTAATATAGATTGAACATCTAACGGTTTGGAAATGTCGTTTGAAGTCAATTCGATAGGTTTTAGAGTCGCGCTCACGAAGGGCTTGGTGAGCTTAGGAGCACCCTAGTTCTACTCTATATATATATATATCTCATCGGCATACATTAATTAAAATTTCTGCTTACATTTCCTGTATTACAATTTTCCCTTTTGACAACTTGGGAATATATGATTGGTCGAGGCAGTCATACAGCTGTGTAGCAAATTAAATTACTGAGACCTTGACTAGCATGACCATATATAAGATCTTAGTTCCTGTTGGGGTCCACCTGTCAGTGAACCTCACATTAATTGAGTACTGTTCCTGCAACGCATGCTTACATGTTCTAGTACTATATTGAGACCTTGCTTTACACTATCTAATCCTAAGAAAATTGTTTGCTGGTTAATTTTCTCATAATAGGTCCCGGCACAGCTCTTCAGTTCTCCAATGAATGATGCCATATTGGCTAAAATCAGAGGAAGTGGGGGAAGAGACATCAAACTAGAGAAGATTGAGTATGGTCTGGCCCGAGGTCGTGCTGCTATTAGAGAGGCGGTCCAAAATAAAAGTTATATGTCAAATCTACCGGACAAGGATTATGTTCCAATCGGACCTGTATATAGAAATGCATATGCATTTCACAGGTTAGTAATTTGTGTAATTTATTTTTGTGGCACGTACACTATTTGTGAAGCAGTCCGATGGTTTAAAATCTTGGAATGTTAGAGCAGTTGATGGGATGAAATTAAATGAAGAAAATTGTTATATTGATAATTTATGAGGTTAATATTTTGAGTATTTGACAAGCAAGATTTTCCTGGTTTGATACCATGCAAGACCGTATATATGCTTACATTTTCAAGTAGATGAACATTAATTATTGGTGTTTTTTTTATATATAATTTGACTAAGAAACAAAAAATTTCCAAAATCTACATTCTATCTTTATATCCTTTTGTCACACATTTTGTTATAATTGATGGACTGCGACTGCGTCGTGATTTGAAAGAATTTGAGTTTTCTTTTTTTTTCCTCTCAGAAGTTATGGCACCTAATTAATGAATTTCAAACTACCAAGGTCCCTGTACCCTAAAAGCATGTTTATTTCTAATTAACATAAATATCTGCAGAAGTTATTTGGAGATGGAAAAGATTTTCAAGGTTTATGTCTATGAAGAAGAGCCACCAATTTCCATGATGGACCTTGTAGAAGTATATATTCGTCTGAAGGGAGATTATACACAGCATGGAGAGTGATAGCAAGCTTCGAACTAGAGATCCGGAGCTTGCCCATGTATATTTTTTGCCTTTTAGTGTGGTCAAGATGGTTAAGTTGATATACGAGCCGAATTCTCATGACATGGAGCCTTTGAGGAGAACGGTCACGGACTATATTAATGTCATAGGAAAGAAATATCCATATTGGAATAGAAGTATCGGTGCCGATCACTTCATGCTCTCGTGCCATGATTGGGTAAGGCCATATATAATTCCTTTGTTTTATTCCTCCTAGCATAAGGATTAAACTTGGTCTTGGTAAATTGCAAATTTTGAGCGGTATTATACATGGGGTGATATAATGCGCGCTTCAAACACTTGAGTTAAGATAGTCTGATCCATAGTTTCATATCAATTTTGGAGCAATTAATGTGATGCAGTTTTCATGTCAATTTTTTGCCTATCTGTTGAAAATTGAACACTTAAAGCCAAGATATAACCAAAATGTTATTGCCTATATATTGGTGTCCAAATGGTATTAATACCATGAGTGTTGATTATTTGATTGTTAAAGATGTTGTTTATGATGTCGCCATGATCAATTTTAGGGGCCGATGTCTCATCAGGGCATGGTCACCTATTCTCCAACTCAATCCGTGTTCTTTGCAATGCAAACACATCAGAAGGATTCAACC